>JAPKLY010000192.1:657118-678581 GCA_026898435.1 Prunella vulgaris
AGAAACTAAAACGAGTAGAATCTAAGGGCTCACTTTCCGCACGTACTTTGACTCACTGAGATAGTAGTCCAACTGACTCGCTTCCGAGCAGTCAGTAGGTTTGTTATCTCTACTGAGCCTCCGAGCACTTTACTCACACTCAGCTTATCTGAATCGGTACTGAACCGTCCCTGCTGCCCCTACGGACATTCAGCATACTGAGTACTTCAGAGAATTCTGACTGAGTGCGTTAGAGAATTTTTCTGAGTCTTTCAGAAAAATCTGACATCAGTGTATTCCCCCCCCCCATACACTGATTTAACTCGTTTCGGGACCAACATAAACTATGAAAATTCTTACAATTCTTACGAAATATCCTAGACCTATTTTTGACCACACCATATTCTAATTTGTAACATTAAGTGTGTACTACATGTGCAAGGTTGTTTATACATAATTAATTGGTAAAAAATTATGTGAGTCTATCTAATGATATGTCATGACACGTTTTATCCAACATTTACTTCTCAAATATAAGAAGTTTGTGTAGTACTAATTAGCGAACGGTTAAATATCAATTCATGGGATTAGTGGCTATGTCGACGCATGATTATAGTGTTAACCATCTTGTTCCCAATTACACTAAGTTGTTACCATAATTATTCGATTTTAGGTCTCTAAACCAAGGTTTACCAGAACCTGGGTTTATTCCTAAAGGAGTCAGATTCCTCTATTATAATAGTGCGGTTTTTTATTATGCTTTGAGGTGTCAAACGCGCTAGGCCGCCGGACCAAATACTTTTTCGGGCTGGGTTGAGAGCAAGCCACATATTTTCTAGCTCGTCCTGGCCCAAGACGGGCTACCGGGCCAAATCAATCTGATTTTTTTATTTTTTATTTTTTAAAATTTTTTTAATATATCACAATTACATTTGATTTCTATGTTTATCTTATTAATTGACAAGTTTGTATACCATACTACTCAAATATTCATAAAATTTATTTAATTTGCCAAAAATAATTAATTAATTAAATAATTAAAATAAAACTCAAATTTCTATATAATTTTTAAACAACAATAATTCAAAAAACCTTAATAAACTCTAATTCACAAAAATATTTTCAAAAAATTTTCTAACAATCCTTTATAAACTTAAATTCATAAAAAGAATTTAAACAACTAATTCAACATCCCTCTAACAAGTTTGAATTATAATTCATACTAACAAACACAAGAATTTCTAATTAAATAAAGTATTGTCAATCTTATTCAATTGGGAGAAACACAATATAGGGCCAAAACTATATACAAAATAAAGGCAGGGGCCACAAACTTTTGGAATAACAATGAGGGGCAATTTAGTAAGTTAATTACAATAGTTTTATTTACTGGGTAAAAACCAAAGCCTATAAAGGTAAACAATAGGAGCTATGGTTGTGCGTCAAATCAAACCTCACCACACTGGCTCCATATCTTTGAGTATCACACAAGCATATATCACAAGAATATAGAATTGGGTTTTGGGCAAGTTCTTCATTGAGAGAGTAAGCTTATCTCCCTTATTTGTGTTTGATAAAGTTGAGCCGCTGGTCAAATGAATTTCCAAATCCCCATTATGCAATCGCTGTTTGAATAAACTTCATAGTTTAACCCCATTTTGATTGTCGATTCGAGGTATCATAGGGAGCAAGTTTCTTCAATCGACGCTCTGGTGGAGGAAGAATCGCAGGTTCGAGAAGGTATGAATATGGTTTCCATGGAAAATCGTGTTACTTTATTTTTGCACGTGTGAATGTTCTTACCTTGAAAACGAGTATAAGGAAACCCTAAAATGGAAAGGTACAGTGGTTTGATGATCTAAATGAACAAAATGGTCGATTAAAATTAATATTTCGAATTGTCTGGGAATGGCGTGTGGATAAACGACTCATTTTACAATGGCAATATGTTATTAGGGTTTGTGCACTGGAAAGGGGGAATAAGACGGCGTATGGAGCCAGAGGATTCAGACAGTGAAGAACATTGTTTTGTGGCTTCAAAAACGGTAGAATGGATCGACGGGGTCTGAAACAGAGTGGTAAGTTTAAAAAATGCATGTTTGGATTTTGTTATTTATAATGTTTAGTATTGTTCTTGGTTGAGAATTGGGTGCAGAGACAGTAGGGGTCTTAGTTCACGATACTCTTAAAAATTCTCTTGTACAATGGTTGCACTATGGATGATTAAAAATGCTCTTGCACTACACTATGCATCATTATGAACTCTAAATAGTATTTATGGGGGTTTCAACTAAACATTTGGGGGATTGCTGTTTACACATGCCTTTTCTGTTAATGCATTGAAATCTTTTTGTACTACATTCCATTATTTGATGTATTACCTGTCAACTTCTTACACCTCTCATAAATATTCATATTTATGAACATTCATAGGTGCAGCAGCGCAACTATGAGTAGTGTGTTGAAGCCCGCACCTGAAGGATGCGTTTATGAATCAAAGTGGTGGACATCCTTTGCTTACATCGGATGATACCCTGTTAACCCCGGGTGTTTGTCCACAGCAGGGCGATGGCTCGGTAGATTGTGGGGTCGTGATCTGCTATCTCATGGAAAGGGAGATCAAGGCTTCAAGTAGTTTGAAAAGGTTTTTTCATCTAATGACTCCGGCGAGTACAGGAAAAAGATGGTGGAGTGGTTCACTGATCCAATAGCTGTTGACTTTGCGGGCGGAACATGACGGGGTATCTTATTTAGGTTGGGGAATAAAGACTTGAGTTATACCTTTTGAACGTATTTTGTATAATTCATGATGGCTACATTGATGAACCATCGTAAGCTAGTTTTTGAAGTGTGGTTATATAAACCCAGTGTGATGGTAGTTAAGTAATAGGCTAACAACTTGATCTAGTTTAATGTTAATTCGGTAGTCACCTGAACTGCGCTGGTATGGACATTATATGATGTAATTTAATGTACGTATTTGTGGTTTGATGATGCATTTATGCTGCCAATGAGTGTGAAGTGTCATGTGTACACAGGTGTGGTGATTGAGCATCATGTCCATCTTATGAATGGCGATTGATTGAATACTGAGATTTCTAGTATAGTATGAGATATAGTATAATGTGTGTATTGAATGTACTGTGGATAATTAACTGTTCTCGTGTGTAATGTGCATGGATAAAAGTATTGTGAAATTGCACAATAGTATAATATACCATTATGGCAGTGGTGTATTATACCATGCACATTATATAGTAAAGTTCATTATACTATTGTGAAATTTGTTATACCAGAGCTATAAACCATAAGTTATTTATGAATTTTGTTTTAATTGTGGATTGATGATGCATTTTACACTGCCAATGAGTGTCAAGTGTCATTTTATGCTGCCAATCAAATGCATGGTGATTGATTTAATAATGAGATGTCTAGTATAGTATGAGATATAGTATAATGTGTGTATTGAATGTAATATGGATAATTAAATGTTCTTGTGTGTAATGTAATATGGATAAAAGTTGAAAGTGTACGAAATTGTAATATACCATGCACATTATATATAGTAAAGTTCATTATACTATTGTGTATTTTTTTATACTTTTGAGGACACGAAAGTGTTATTATAAGGAGTTATTTAGTGCACATTATATGAGTGTACTGATAACTCAGAGTTTGAATGTGTATCTTTTAATCCAACTGTCTTTTAGATGTGGCAATTGGCCCATTTGATATACTAATATGTTGTGTGATTGTACTTTCCAATTGAATATCATATACAGTTCATTATACTTTACCATGATCTGGGATTTGGCATATGCGTCCATTTATTGGGATCTCAACTTTCAAGAATGTGTATTTGGTTAAAGGGTAAATAAAAACCATATTTCAATACTATAGTCTGATTTGTTATCTTTGGCTTTTGAAAACCGTACACTTAGCAAAAATTAGTAAGTTATTAACATAAAGACAAATGAGGTAATTCCAACCAAAATAAGTGTATATTTAATATTTTTGGCAGAAATTATGTATGTATTGAAATAAATTAGGATATGGATAGGTAACATGAACACATAATTAATTATAAGTAATAACCATGTGCAAAAGTGTAAATGTAGAACAACATAGTCTCTATAAAGTAAAAAAGGATGATTACACATGCAGCTTACAACATAATAACCCATAATGGAAGCAAACACATGTAGTGGTGCATTCTAGGCAAAAGGAATGGTTGCTACACTTATCAATCATAGTGAAAAACGTATTTTTTATTTTTCTTTTTGTGGATTAGTATATTATACTATTGATGTATTTGAGATGGTTAGTTATACTATAGTCAGTGAGATGGTCAATTATACTATTGATAACTAATTATACTATTGTGTTTTCGATAATACTATAGTATTATCAATTTACACTTTCAAAGTATGAACTTCACTTCCAACATATTCAGTCATGTTTTCTCCAGTCTTTCAACTAAGAGTGCCATCTACCTCAGCATCAAAGCTCGAGTGGACACTGTACTGAAATATGTGAAGGAAGATAGATACGCAAGGAACCCATGGCATCAATGGGACCCCCCAGACCTCGGGCTTTCGGGCTTGTGGGACCAAGAAATGAAATAAGTGCAGAACAGCAATGGACACTGCTATGCAGGCTCCGAGCATGAACACCTTGGGCTTTCCTGCTGGTGCAAAGTGCCAGAGGACTGTGTACATAAGAGCTGAGAGTGAGAAGCTGAACTAGAAGGATAGGGTGGGCCACTGGTTGGTCGTCCCGATGGTGACATAGTGCCTGTAAATTACTGCATTTCCTACAATGTAGAAGACGAACAGAGTCCCAATTGACACGAGGTCCAGCAAGGTATTTAGATCGGTAAATAGTGCGACTGCTGCTGTGAATATCCCTGAAAAGCACGCACTTGGTGTAAATATATGGACAAATTAAGACAAGAACATAAATAGTTATGAACCTTAAGAAACAAAATAGTTGGGGTGTTTCTTCTATGATGTGAAGGGCCATTTTCAATATAAGCACAAATCTGGCTTTGAGCAAACCTATAATATTTAACATAAAAACAGACTTTAAAAAGTCAAGTCCCGAGTCCAACGAATAAATTCAGGCACTGAATTCGCAAATCCAACCATCCTAAACTAACCAAGTTTCTAAGCCATAGAATCAAGAATAATTTGAATTCCCTTGAGAAGTCAAAAGGAAGCACTTTTGACAGGATCCTTTTGAGCCCACTTTTTTTTTAATCATAAAAGATCATGATCATATTTAGCAAGGTATATTATGACATAATCTCACACGCTTATGGTTTCATGTCAATATCAACAAATGGACAAAGCAATAGTTTCATCCACTAGTTCAAGGAGACGTAGGAAAACAATCTAGCAAGCTACATAAATCATGTATTGCAGAAATCTGAGGTTGATGTTACTTAGCATAATAAATATAACAAAAACTGGGGTATACCACAAAAAATAATTCAAACTATTATTCTTGAGAATTTTTAACCATGAAACATAGGCCCCACAAAAGCAACGAGAGACCGTTATTACTTGAGAACGATGATAAAAATGATGAATCACAAACCTCCCCTCTCAACTGAAAGGGATTGAAATGGACCTTATTTAACAATGAACAATTTCCCAACACAAACAAGCAAATATCATTGTTATTGCACATCATGCTTTCCACACAAATTGACAAGTCCCCGAGTGTCGCAAATCTTGACAGAGGATTTCCCAACACAACAGAGGATTAATGTCCATGATAATTAGGTAGATTTAAGATAAAGTAACAGGACAAGTACTTAGAGATGAAAAAGAAATGAAGCTCTGTCCTCTTGTCTGAGAAATTGCTCATGCATTTATGCCTATATACTTGTCAAAGCTAGACAATGTTGTGCGTAATGGTGGTATATCATTTACATAAGCCAAAACTTGCAACAGTGCTTTAGATAGATGCAACCCCATTATATAGCACTGATACTAATTACGTCTTTGTTGGGACAATCTTAAGTGTTTTGATTAGATCCCAAAACCCCTTGATGATTTGCCTAAGTATAGTTCATCAGGATGATTGGCTCAGGATAGATAGGTTAGAATAGATTTTTCTATTCACAGGTATTCAGTTCAGGGAGAACGAACTAAGGAGTGAAGACTGAATGAGACGTCCCAGAAGTCTGAAGTCTGAAGACATATCCAACCCTGATGGCATGATCGTCCTGAAGATGATCAACCTGAAGCTGAACCTGAAAAACCTAGAAAGAGTCCTGAAGATGCCTAGAAGCCATCCTGAAGAAGACCACTGATCCTGACAGAACTGAGTAGACTATGCATGCTCAGGGAAGTCTCTATCAGTGAGGGCAGAAGTAACCTTGATCAGGCTGAACATCCTTCTGATGTTCATAAGTCCTGACTTGGGCCTAGTATCAGTTAACCTGATACTTGTAAGTCCTGAGACCCAAAGGTTACACGTGCGAATAGAAGTATGATGAAGCAAAAGGAATGTCAGAGTCTCCAACATAAGACAAACATTTATGCTGAGTAAAGAACGAGAAACTCAGAGTTATAAATGTACGAGGATCAGTAAAGTTAATGCCGACAAACTAGCCGTTGAACAAGAGACCAGTTAGAAGGCGACACGTATGTATGGAGATTGAGCGCATTTAATGCTTCTCAGAGGTGCAGAAGGCGGATCAGAAACTTTGCCATACTAGGTATGGTCTCTGTCAGACAAGGACAACCAGTACCTGCACCTACCTAAAATAGAAGGGTTTGAAACAGATCTCCTCCAACGGATCTATTTCAAACCCTCCTATAAATACAGAAGGCCTTGCCCCCATTCAAGGTTACGGGAAATTTCCAAGTGAAGAATTCTCAAGATTCCAAGCACTCAAAGAATACTTTGAACAACACTCTGAAACCTTAAATTTCCCTAGTGTTGTGGTAGGAATCTATTTTGTATTTTACTTAGAGTATTGATCCCATTCTTAGCACTGATTTGTTAGAGGGATGAATACACAATAGTTGGAAAACGTGAATACCAAACCCCTCAGGTTGTGAGTTGGTTGGTAGGAAGGACTTGGAATTGTAACAAGCTAGGGGTCAGTTCCTTAGAGAGGAAGTTGGCTATTCGTGTCCCTTGGCACGTAAAACCCAAGTACCTATCCTCAAGGTTTTGAGGATAGCTTTCTGTTCAATCAGGTCGTGGACGTAGGAGTTGGTTATCTCCGAACCACGTTAAAAACACCCTTGTGTGCTAATTTACTATTTACTCAGGATCATAAACTGTCATTCATATTAAACTGAAGCATACTTGCATTGTTTTTGAAAACCATCAGGACTGACTTGTCATCCTGATCAGTAAACTGTGCACCAGCCTTAACCATGTTTTCACTAAGCTAACTAATAAGTTTTCAGGAACTAAAACGAGTAGAAACTTAAGGGCTCACATTCCGCACTAAACTGAGCTCACTGAGATAGTAGCCCAACTGACTAGCTTCCGAGTGGTCAGTAGAATTGTTATCTCTACTGAGCTTCTGAGAGCACAACTCTGACTTAGCCTATTTGGTTCATTGTTGATCCGTCCCTGCTACCCATGAGGACCATCAGTAGACTGAACATTTTCAGGAGCTTCCTGACTAAGTCTGAAAGAGCATTTTCTTGAGATTTCGGGAAAATCTAGCATCAGTGTATTCCCCCCCATACACTGATTATACTAGTTTCAGGACCAACAAGTGGTATCAGAGCAGTGGTTCAAAAGACCACTGACTTGTTTACCAATAGTTTCTGAGGAGAAACTTTTGGTGGTCTACTGAATAGATCTTGTTTCTAAAAACTTGCATTCATGGCATCCGGTTCTAAGCGTCTTGAAGGCAGTCTTCCTGAATTCTCTATTGACAATTATGACTATTGGAAATTCAGGGTTCTTGCACATCTCTACTCCATCCATGATCAAATGCCGAAGGTGATTGAGCATGGTCCGATCAGGTTCATGAGGAATCTTCAGACCACCTGGCCTGTTGCTGGTAATGTTCTGGTTCTGGGTAATTGTGATGAAGAAGTGGAGAGGTCCGTGCTTACGGCTGATCAGATTAAGCAAATCGGACTGAATAATGTTGTGAAGAACATTATACTCCACACCATTTCTTATGAGAATTCGGTTAGACTAATGCACATGAAGACCGCGAAGGAGATCTGGGATGCACTGATGGAGATGAGTGAGGGCTCAGAGAAGATCAAGGAGAACAAGCGTGATCTTGCTATTAGGAAGTTTGAGGCTTTTTAGATGTTGGAAGGAGAGTCCATCGATCAGATGGAAGCTCGGTTCATTAAGATGATGAACGAGCTACCAACCCTTGGGAAGGACTTTCCCAAGAGGGAGGTGTCATCTAAAATCCTGAACTGTCTCCCTGAAAGATGGGACACAGGAGTGATCTTGTTGAAGAACACTCAGGACCTCACTAACATGCCTTACTCTCACCTCTTCTCAGAGCTAAAGGCTCTAGAATTCGACCTCGATAAGAGGAAGACGAAGGGTGTTGTCAGTGAGGATGTGACTGAGGAGAAGACACCTAAGAAGGAAAAGAGCGTGGCTCTTAAAGCTACTCCTGAGCCTGAGGCTGGATCTGACTCGAAATCACTCAGAGATATGAGCAAGGATGAGCTAGCCCTGGAGTACAGCCTGATGGCACGGAGATTCGAGAAGCTGAACTCTCGTTTCGACAGGTATAAAAAGTTTTGTACTGACTCCCGTGATCGCAGGTACTCCAGCCCCAGGAGATTGAGCCCCCGGAGGGAAGAGAGGAGGGGCTTAGATTACAGGAGAGAGAGAGAGGAGCCTGAATGGCGCAGAGATAAGAAGAGGAGAGATGATGCTGATCCCAGAAGATCCAGCTCCAAGCCTGAAAGATCATCAGGGAGCAGGAGGGAGTCATCTGATAAAAGGTACACTGACAAAAAGAGTGTTTCTGATGTAGATCAGTGTTACCACTGCCACAAGACCGGACATTATCAGTATGATTGTCCGGAGCTCAGTGCTCATGAGCGAGAATATCGGAGAGCCAAGAGAGAGCTCAGGGCATCAGATCGAAAAGCTATGCTTGCTGAGGATTCCTCAGATTCAGATGGCCCAGGATGTCAGTCCCCTGAACTCTTCTCCGATGAGAAGTATGATGATCTCTTCCTGATGGCAGATGATGAGGTATGTTCTTCTGCCTATTCTCCTGATCACGCACCTGAGCTTAGCTCAGACTCAGCAGGAGAACTCAACCTTCAGCTCGCCTTAGAGCAATTGATGGTTGACTTCTCAAGGCTGCAGGGGACTCATACTCACATAGTGGATGTGAATGTACAACTGAGTGGGGAGAATGATCGGCTAACTGAGTCTCTCAGAATGAGAGATACTGAGGAAGCCTTTAGACTAGTAAATCTTCAGGAAGAGTTGCTTCATGCTCGGAATAAGCATGATGAAACTCCACTGGAGGTCGAAAGACTAAAAGGTGTAATCAGCTCACTGATTGAGACTCGTGACACTGATTTGTTCCTCGCTCAGGAACAGCTGATGATTGAGTGAATTGCTCTGAGAATGATGTTCAAAACTGAGTGGCAAGCTCACATTTGTGCTGAGCAAACTGCTTGGGATCTTGAGCTGATCTCAAAGTAGAATGCTCATGAAAAACTGGTGCTTCAATACAGCACTGAGATTGAGGCCCTGAAAAAGGAAAATGGGCACCTTGAGGATAAGCTGAAGAAGTTACACACATCCACCCAAGTGGTTGATGAGTTAACAAGTTTCTCTCAGCTGACCGATGGTGCCAAAGCTGGATTAGGCTATGATGCTTCTAAAGACCCAAAGGGCAAGAAGAAGAGAGGTGCTTCAGGGAGCAACTCTCAGAAAAAGTTTGTCCCTGCCCAAACTGACAACAATGGCCCCAGTGTTGCTCGTCAGGACAAAGGCAAAGGGATGGAGAAAGCGCCTGCTGAACCTGCTAGGCAAATGACTGAGGAACAAGGCCCAAAACCTAAGGGAAAGGCCAAAGTCCCTCATCCTGAGCCTAGGAAGAAGGACCAAGGGAACTCTAAGGTTCAGCCTAGGAACCCTCAGGCTGGAAAGAACTCTGCTTCGAGCACTTCTCAGGCCCAGCCTCAGAATGCTCAGGGTAGAAGGAACTCCGGTCAGAGGAGGCCTCAGGCAAGGATAAGGACTACTGAGGTCCAGACACCTCAAGCAGGGCACAGGGCCCACCAGGAGTGTCCTAATCCTCAAAGGAGAAAGACAAACCAAGTGGCCCCTGAAAGGCAACGGAGACCTGACTCCGATAACACTCAGGCCAAACCTCAAGTGCCTAGAGGTCAGGCCTGAGTTGCTCCTTCCCAGGATAGACCTTAACCCATTGCACCCAAGCCAAGGAGGAACAGGAGGCCCGCCCCCAGGAACAAATCCAGGGCTCCTGAGACTCAGGCTGACACCCATACACCCTCAACTTCCCAGGCACAAAGGAAGAAGAGGACTGTGTATGTTGATGTTTCAGGGAGACAGGTTTACACTTCTGATGCCATCAGAATTGTTAAACAAATCTGGATCCCGAAGGGTATGGATGACTCTGTAGGACCCAATACGAGATGGGTACCTGAGGCCTGATTCTTTTCAGGTCGGTGCGGGCTACAAGAAAAGGAAGGAGGATCTGATGAAGGACTGGTACTTGGACTCAGGGTGTTCCAGGCACATGACCGGATTTCATGATCTCCTTCAGGACTACGTAGCTCAGGAAGGCCTACAGGTAACCTTTGGTGATAACTCTAAGGGTTTCACCAGAGGATTCGGTACCCTTGTTGTTGGTTCTGTGAGAGTGCTTAATGTATCCTATGTTGAGGGTCTTAGGCATAACCTACTTTCGGTCAGTCAGTTTTGTCACCGAGGATATAGTGTAGAGTTTACATCTAACATATGTCTTGGGAAGGACAAATCTACACTGCAGGTTCTGATTACAGGTGTCAGGAGAGGAAATGTATACATTGTTGATTTCAGGAGCAGCTCTCCTGAAACTTATTTGGTCGCTAAGAGCTCTTCTGAGCTCAGTTGGCTTTGGCATAAACGCCTGAGTCACTTAAACTTCAAGATTATTAACAAAATCTCTCGACTTTCTCTTGTAGAGGGTCTACCTAATGAAGTTTTTAGCAAAGACCACGTGTGCGGAGCATGTCAGGAAGGCAAGCAAACCAAAGCTTCATTCAAGGAGAAAGATGCCTTTTCAACTAATAGAGTGCTTCAGCTCTTGGACATGGATCTCTTTGGTCTGATTACTCCTGTCAGCATGAATGGTAGGAAATATACCCGTGTTGTTGTTGATGATTATTCCAGGTACACATGGGTTATTTTCTTGCTGTACAAGAAGCAGACTCAGTTCAAGCTTCTGGAGTTACTCAAGAAATTGAGTACTGAACAGGGTCAGAGCATCGTCAGGATCAGATCAGATCGGGGAACTGAGTTTATTAACTCAATTATAACTGATTTTTGTACTGACCTTGGTATTGCTCATGAGACTTCTGCAGCCAGGACCCCTCAGCAGAATGGGGTAGCTGAGAGAAGGAACCGGACCCTGAAGGAAGCTGCCCAGTCCATGTTGGCTGAGTCAGGACTGCCCAAGAAGTACTGGGCTGAAGCAATCAACACTTCTTGCTACACTCAGAACCGATCTCTGCTGAACAAACAACGTGCTCAGACACCTTATGAAACTTGGAATAAAAGGAAGCCTCGTATCTCCTATTTCCATATTTTTGGGTGTAAATATTTCATCCTGAACAATGGGAAAGACCAGCTTAAAGCCTTTGATAGCAAGTCTAACGAGGGAGTTTTCTTAGGATACTCCTCAGTCAGCAAAGCTTTCAGGTGTATAACTGTCGGACCCTTTGTGTGGAGGAAACACCTCATGTTGTGTTTGATGAGACTGCATCAGTGCGTAGAAAATAGGTTCCGAGTCCTGACACTGAGGGGGTTACCAAGAGGGTGACAAGACTGAGCCTGAAGAACCTTCAGTTCAAGGTCAAATTCGTGAATGCTCCCAAGGGACGGGATGATGATGACGATCAGGATGGACCTCAGGCCAACCCTTAGCAAGCCCCAGCTTCGGAGAATGTTGAGTCTCAGATGGAGGCACAGACTCAACCTGAGGAAAGTACTGTCGGTGATGATGCTTCTGCACCTGAGACAGTTACTGAGTCCAACACTGTAGGGGGAAACTATGTCCCTGATATTGGTCAACCCTCAGGAAATGACTCAGTATCCACTGTTCTTGCTTGTTCTGCCTCTATGCCTATTATTGTTGAAACTAACATTTCAGGTTCAGGCGAGGGAACGTCAGCAGCTCCCAGTGCAGCCGTCAGCAGGAGGCGGTGGCTAGATGATCACTCAGTGGCTGACATCATTGGTGATGTCAATGAGGGGGTCAGGATAAGGTTGTCCTTCGGTGAGAGTGCTATGTTTTGTTGTTTCCTGAGTGATCAGGAACCTAAGAACATAGAAGAAGCTCTCGCTGACCCCAACTGGATCCTAGCCATGCAGGATGAGGTCAATCAGTTTGAGCGGAATCAGGTTTGGGAGTTAGTTGAAAGACCTAGGCGTCAAAATGTTATTGGGACTAAGTGGGTCTTCAAGAACAAGAGGGTTGAGAAGAATGTAGTTGTCAGGAACAAGGCCAGACTAGTGGCTAAGGGTTACTCTCATGCCGAAGGGATCGACTATGATGAGACTTTTGCCCTAGTTGCAAGATTGGAAGCAATCAGGTTGTTCTTGGCTTAAGCAATGTTCAAGAAGTTCAAGGTGTATCAGATGGACGTAAAGAGTGCCTTTGTGAATGGTGTACTAAACGAGTATGTTTATGTGGAACAACCTCCAGGCACTACAGGAAATTCAAGAAATCGCGAAGAAAAAATTTGTCACTGAAACATCATTTTTCGTCACAATTAATATTTTGTGACGATTTTTTTTCGTGGCATAGATCGTCATTTAATGTGCGTGGTATTATGAAAAATGTGACGTTACATTAATTCGTCATGAAAAGGGCATTAATTGGTGACGAAATAGGTCATCGTCACTGTATGTTTTCATCTATTGTGACGCATAAATTGTCACTTTAGTCATAAAAAATTTGTCACTTAATATGACGTTTCGTCACTAAAGTTCTATTTTACGTGACGAAA
This sequence comes from Prunella vulgaris, assembly GCA_026898435.1. Classification (NCBI taxonomy): domain Eukaryota; kingdom Viridiplantae; phylum Streptophyta; class Magnoliopsida; order Lamiales; family Lamiaceae; genus Prunella; species Prunella vulgaris. The sequence goes on from JAPKLY010000192.1 coordinate 670,309, forward strand.
TAAATAATTGTCACAAAATAAGTTACTTTAGTGACGTTAATTTTGTCACGATTAGCTTGGTTATTTCGTCACATTTTCTATATTCGTCAAGAAAGAGTTGTTATTCGGTGACGAAATGTTGATCGTCGTTATATGTGTACATATAAAATGACAATGAAATTTGTCACTGATTAGTATGCTTTAGTGACAAAAAATTTATTGTCGCAAAATGTTGTGAAAATTGTGACAAATTGTTTTTGTCACTATAATATATTATTTAGTGACGAAAATAATAATCATCACTAAAAGTTCATATTTGGTGACAATATATTGTTTGTCATATTTGACATTATTCGTCATGAAAGAATTGAAAAAAAATTACTAAAATAATGATCGTGGTTATATACATAGATATAATGACAACTAAATTTTGTCACAAAAAATTGGACTTCAGTGACAAAATATAAGTCGTCATTAAAAGATGCAAAAGTGGTGACAAAATATTTTTTGTCATAAAAAAATATTATTCAGTGACGATGATGATAATCGTCACTACAGAAATTGATATAGTAACAACATATTTCGTCATGATTAGTCAACATATCGTGACTATTATTTCATCATAAAAATAATACATATTGTGACGTATTTATTTCATCGTGAAATAATTCATTTTATTATCAATTTATTTGAATTTATATATATTAAATCAGTAATAATACTAAATAATAAATATTACAAACAAAAACTAAATTAATTAAAGATAAAAAAAAAAAATTTGCATTAATAAAAAAACTCGTTCAAGCAATTAGAAAGCAATCAACAATCTTTGTTATCAATATTACATGAAACAATAAACTAAAAAAAATTGAAGTCTTATATGTCTCCAAAACTAATTTCCATGTCATTATTCCTTTTTGCACTTCAAACGACGATGATGAAATCTTCTCCTCTGTAGATATCACCTATTAAAAAAATCATATTAGATGAATTTATAATAAAACTTAAAATATAAATTGTATTAGACATCCACATTTATATTTGAATCAAATCAGCAATTGCAATGCTCCAAAAAATCAGCAATTGCAGCATCTACAAAACCTAATTACACTTCAAAATAACATCTACAAGACCTAATCTCGAGAGTGAGAAGCTACATAACCACATTCTCTTATCTATTATACATGTTGAACAGAAATAACTCATCATATTTGCCCTCTTCTAACACAGCCTACTTTAAAGCTACACATATGAGTAGTACTATTAAAAGAAAAATGAAAATATTAAAGTAAAGGCTAAAGAAAAACAGCAGCTACCAAAAACTCATAAAAAAAAAAAAAGAAGCTAACCTTAATTATATGTCAATCCCTTTCTCCCTCATAAAAGCCATTAGTTTGTTCATAGTTGCACTTTGCTCAGAGAGTTTTGCAGAGAGAATGTCATTTTGCTCAGAGAGTTTTGCAGTCAAGTTATCATTTTTTGTAGCCAGGTCCTCTTTCAAGTTAGTTACTTGAGTTTGCAGTTCTTCCACTTGAGCTCTAGACTGTTGTAACTCTTCTGTTGTTTCTCTTAGTTCATCTTCATATTCGGCAGAAGAATTGTACAATGAACTGCCTTTACTTGGAGGCTTTGAACCAGAACCATAACCATAACCTTTGGTATATCCAGCCCCATGGCCCAACACCTCCAAAGTTATGTCAGCTTCGGTCTTGTCTATTCCGAGCTCCAAATATTCATCTCGCTTACGTTTCATCGTTTCCTGGTATTTAAGCATAAATAAAGTAAATAAAATGCACAATTGAATTGAAAAAGAAGTAAATTAACATCAATAATAACATAATCAAATATCATAAATGTCTACACGACTTACCCAATTTTCTTTTGCCTTGTCGGATTTCCACCGATTTTTCTCTGTACTGTGGGTTTGCTCATACAAGTAAATTCGATCGCACGGTTGTTTAAGTTCAAGAGTCTACAAAAAATTATAAAAAATCAGCTACTTCATCATACCCAATATTGAAATATAAAATTCACAAAACCCATAATTACCTTCTTTTAATGTTTATATGATTTAATTGAAAACATATACTCACAAGTTCATGCGATCGGACTGAAAAAGGCTTTCTTCCAGCAGTATGCTTGCATAGCATTTTTTCCCTGTTGCTTGTATTTATCTCACTTAAACGCTGCAAGAGCAATATAATTGTAACAAAAAAAAAATCAGAATTTTTGCATTGAAAAGTGTTAACCATTAAAACCGTAAAATTATGTGCATTAAAATTAGCAAAACTAACGTTAGCTTGAATTCAGGTGAGGCAAAATAATCACAGAGTTTTTCCCAGTTATTTTTGTCGGGACAGGCTTTTGGTTTGTGATCCTTAGCCTCTTGTAGATCTGGATATTTAAGAAAGTGCTTATGCAACTTATAACGTTGTTGCCTAGTACTTTCTTTCACCCTATCGACCAGGCTCCGTTTCACTCCAGCCTCATCAATATTCAGATCCATATGCATCTACAACTCACATATCACATGCAAATTAGAATAAAAGAAGGTAAAAGCAATATATTAAATACATAAATATTTTCAACCCATACCTGCAGATGATCGAACCCTGGCTTCAATCCATTGTTCTCATCTACCTCTTTCCATCGTATCGGTACAGGGAGAACTTGTCGTGTTACTATTCCAATGTTAGTTGCCAATTTTGCCGATTGGGCCCCATTTATTGGTCTCCCAACTGATGGATCCACCTTAATCTTTAACTTACCGAAAGTATCAAAGTACTTTAGCAATCCCTTTCCAGTGTTTCACCCTGAGTCCTTTTCTTTGAAACAGCAGCTACACATGAATAAACAAATAGTTTTATAATAAACATCATCTAATACATGACTATTATTTTAAAGATTTTGAAGAACACGTAAATACACCTAAAAATAATAACTTTACCTATTTCAGCAGCCACAACTTCATTTGATGCATGCGGGACGGTCTCCGTAGATGGAATTTGAGAAGTTTCATGCACGGGTTCTGAAGCCTCAGATTATAAGTTTGAGAAACTGTTTCCACTTTGAGTGAGACGTGTAAGAGGATTTTGTGGACAGCTAGGGTTGTGTTTGCTTGACAAAGTGTTTGGACGCCCTTTTTGAGGTGTTTCATCTTGACCTCCTGTAACTTTATCATTATTTAAAAGTCCTTTGAAAAGAGATTGTCGGGAAATGAAACTGAGTTTCTGTTTCAAGTTTGAAGGACCTCCGGGAGCCATATCACAAACCTGAAAAATGAAGAATTGCTAACTAGAAAGAAGAAATTTGATTGATTAATTTGTAAACCAACTAAAGGAAACATATTAGTAAAAAGTTAATTTTTCCCAGCTTTAAATGCAAAGAATAGTTGAGTCTTTCACAAAGTACAGAAGAAACGATAGTGAAAAACTCACAGAATCAAACCTTTTATCTACTAAGTTTGTCAGATCTAAATAGCCATCAACAAAAGCTAGGAAGGAATAACCAAAAGCTTCAAAATCTTCAACTACTGACACAGAGACAAAAGGAAGCATGTGGAGAAGATTTAGATAAACTGAATATTTATAATTGGCACATTTTAGGCAATTCTAGGAGGCAAATATCTAGGCGGAAGGCATTTAATATCTTCGCTAGTATGCCAGCAGTCAATAAAGGAAGTATTTTATACAACAATTTTTAGAAGCATTACATCACTGCAGTATACAAGATAAAATTACTAATGCAAATAGAAAGAAGAGCGTGTGATAACAATTCTTGTGTAAAATAATAAAATATTATTAACACTTGAAATATTATACAATTTATTTATTGAATTTTGGGTTCTCTCTCTAGCTATGATCCTCTGATTCTCCTTCAACTTTGACTCGGCTTTGGTCTTGACTTGACTGGATTTTGACTTTTGAGTCGGCTTTACTTGTAACACTTGATTCAAGGACTAGGTCGTCTTGTTTTGGATCAAGCGTTGGTCTTGGAAGATTTTGATGAAGAACGTCTTGAACTTGGCGAAGAACGATCTTCAAATCTTCAAGTCTTCTTGATTTGGCTAGAAACACTTGATCGGAGGGATTTGGCCCCTTGCTTCTGAATCGAAGTGTGTTTGCGGATGAACTTGATGTAGAACTCTTTGAAGATGGTGATGAACACTTGTTGTCTTCGAGGTGTTCTTCGGCTGGAAACGTCTGATCAGAGGGATTGAGCTCCTTGTTTCTGATCGAAGGATGTTTCTAGCTGGATTTGGCAAAGAACGTTTGAAGATGACGAAGAACGCTTGATGATCTTCGAGGAGTTCTTCAAGAAAAACGTCTGATCGGAGGGATTTGGACTCTTGTCTTGGATCAAACGATGTTTCTGGAAGGCTTTGACGAAGAACGACTTGAATTTGGCGAAGAACGGCTGGAATCTTCGAAGAACTTCTTCAGATTTGTTGAAGAATTGGTTGATTCTTCGAAGAACGCTTGTTGGTCTTCTTAGCTCGCAACTTGCTCGTCAAGAGGATTGCTGTTTGCTTGTTCATCTTCGATGCTTTTTCGTTTTATGAAAATGCATGAACTTCACCCCTATTTATAGGGTGGAGAGTGAAGAGTCTTCCATTCTTGCGCTGACACGTGGCGCGATCTGATTGGCTAATGCTGATTTGATTGACAGGATTTGGGAATCAGCCATATTTAGCTTGATTGATTCCCGTTGTCTTTATAAATAGGGCAAATCAGCCGTTTATTGCCATTTACAAGTACCGGGAGACTCATAATTTAATAACGACTTGTATCGTGTACAATAAATATCATTTTACTATTTAATTAGAGAATTAATTTGATAAATCCTCAAAATTAAAATAGTAATATATGTTGATATTTATTTAATTTATACACGTGTCATTATTTAATTGGATATAAAATTAATTTGCTTACAGAGCGGATTTCATAAAGTGGTATAGAAAAATAACAAAATATCCAAATTAGTAATTTGCTCAATTAGAATAGAAGTACACATACATGGTATTCATATTGAGTGATGTAATTCTCAAGTAAATAACTTAGTTACAATTGTGGCGTGTGTAAATACTAAATAATATATGGATAATTTTATTATATAAGATGAAATAATAAATAATATATTATAAGCTAGCTCATACTAAAAGAGTTTGTAGTGCAAACTCGAATCCAATATCAATCATAGGTGGCATAATTTATTTGAGCTACTTAAGCAGAAAACATTTATTACAATTTAAATCTTGAGGGGAATGGGAATAGCCCTGAGGGGGAACATCCTTCCCTGCAGCCAAACCTAACACTTCTACCCTTTTGTCCACCTCATGGGCTCCCACCTCAAGTTTCTAGTCATAATTATGAACTAAAGAAACGGTTGTCATGTGCAGGATCAGGTTTATTTGCCATTATGTCAATCTTTTATGATCCAAACATAAGAAGTGCACATATTTTTAACAACATATAGCATATATACACCAACATACATACACATATAACATACAACAACAGCAACAAAACTAACTGTATATACACACAACAGCATCATATATATACACACAGCAACAGACACACCAAAACATATATATACACATAGCACCAGCATAAATAAACACAACATATATAGCATATCTACACACAGCAACAACAATAATCTGATTTGATTTAGTGAAAAATGCCTTTTTTCAACTGTAATTTGATTTTTTGGCTGAAATTCCATGCTTTTCAAATTTTCGAACCCATATTCGTCACACTTGTTTTAGTTAATTTTTTAAAAAAAAATTTACAGTTCTGTTGCTTTGAACTTCAATTTTGATGTGGAACAACTCCATTCATGAAATAACAACTTCCTTAGGTCCTACCATAAACATCTTCAATTGACTTTATTAAACTCTCAAAACTACTCTTATTTCTAACCATATGGATGCTTAAGAAACAGAAGATAACCAGTAATAGGGACCATAGAAGAACAGGAAAGAAGCACGAATAAAAGAAATTACTGATTGCAGTATCTCCCAGAAGATGATAAACCAATATATTACTGTAATACGGAACAGAAGAGAAAAAGCGTAGCCTACAAAATTCAAAACTAAATTAGAATCTGAAACTGAGAAACTAATCAAATTGAAATATATATAACCCAAATCGCAATTAATTGAAATCAGGAATTAACCCAATTGAAATCGCAATTAAATCATGAAATTTGAGAATTAACCGAATTGAATAAAACTATGAAACTACTAAAACTTAAGAATGTCTTTGTCGTACCTTAGAAGAACTCGACCGAATGTCTGCGGTCTGATTAAATCATAAAAAAAGAACGCCTCTATTCTACAGGGCCGAACGTCTCTTCCCGAACACGAAGGTGATAGGCGAAATTCAATTCGGGAGAATATCGTGCGCCATTACCTGATTAAACTTGGAATAGGAAATTAGGGCTCTCTCTTCCAGAATGCGATGCTGAAGTGTGAAATTTAATTAGGGTGAATATTGTGAGTAATTACTTGATTTAACATGGAATAGGAAATTAGGGTTGATTACTACTTAAGTGTTGGAGAAATAAGATTAGGCGTCATGTTTAGGAGGGAATATATTAATTAAAACTTTTAATTAAAAAAATCAAACTTTAGGATTTGTATATGGGCTTGGTAAATTTACTTAAGATAATTAAAATTAAAAGTACCAGGGAATAGTGTAATTCGGCGTGAGAGGCTTCTTGTCGATAGCGGCGCTTCAAATCGGAGGCGGTAGCGTCGCTGGTGTGTGACAGCAGTTTTGTGAGGGGACGCTTCCAGCGAACAGGTGGCGGTTTCCAGCGTCATAGTGACGGTTACAGCGGTAGATTGCTGGCGGTTTCAGATCGGGAATCGATTGGCGGAGCTTCGGAATCAGAGGGCGCTGTGCGAGTGTGGCTGTGGTGCGTCGGCTTTGAGTCGGCGACGAGCGGCGAGGTGAGAGGAAGGTTCGAACGAGCTTCAGGCTGTGAGTCTCAGATCGACGTGAGAATTCTGGCATAGGCAGTGAAGGCGGCGGCGATTCTCGGCTGTGCGACAATGGACAGAGCAACGACTTTGAATCGCTAAGAACAGAGGTAGGTGGTTTCCGATATATCAGCGATTGCGAACGAGTTGGATGCAGCGATTGATTTGGCCACGGTGGTTTGCAGATTTGTGGCTATTTCCTGGAATGGAGCTTCGATGTGGAGCAGTGGGTGTGTGAATTTGGGTAGTGTTAATTATTTTTCTATTTGGGTAGTGTTAATTATTTTTCTATTTGGGTAGAACTTTTAACTTATCACCAAATAATTGTTATATTTTTAAATAATTAATAGTAGTATCTTATATATAATTAAATTTTTTATTTCACTAAAAAATATTAGTAGTTGTTTTCACTAAATGATATTAATTCTAAAGTGCACAAATTAAAAATCATTAATTAAATGAGTTGAAAAGTATTAATTGTTATCACTTAGGGTATCACCTTTTCTACCAACAAGTATTACAATTGATATATATATATATATATATATATATATATAAATAAATGAATATATGTAAAATAACAATATTTGTGTTACTATATGTGAAAATTTATTTATTCTATATAAATAAAGGAAAAATAACACACTTTTTGCTCTTGCATTATGTGAAAAATTATTTATTCTATATAAATAAATGAATATATGTAAAATAACAATATCTTATAAGATAGTAACACATATTTGGTCTAATAGTAACACACACCAAATCACTAAATTTATCATAACATGCATAATTTGCTTATTTTTGTTATTCCAATTGAAAATCCAACACTTAAATAATTAATATTTGTTAAATATTATGAAAAATTAAGGAAATAACCTAATAGTATTACTCTTTTGTGAGGATGGTACTAGGAAATAACCTAATAGTATGTAATACTAGATTGAGTAGTTCCTAATACCATACTCACAAAACAATTATACTATTAGAATCCCAACATCAATACTTGTAAATAGAATCACTAAATCACTAATCCAATTGATAATCACACACCAAATCACTAAATTTATCATAACAGGGATAATGTGCTTATTTTTGTTATTCCAATTGAAAATCCAACACTTAAATAACTAATATTTGCTAAATATTATGAAAAATAAAGGAAATAACCTAATAGTATTACTCTTTTGTGAGGATGGTACTAGGAAATAACCTAATAGTATGTAATACTAGATAGAGTAGTTCCTAATACCATCATTACAAAACAATTATACTATTAGAATCCCAACATCAATACTTGTAAATA
>JAPKLY010000192.1:683248-697703 GCA_026898435.1 Prunella vulgaris
ACTAATTACTATGAACAATTAGCGACGAAACATAAAATTGTCATTAATATTATATATTAAATGACGACTATGATCGTCACTAATTACAATGACAATCGTCACCAAATAATAGTGTGACGAATTAAGTGCGTCACCAATTCTTTTGAATAATTAATGACAAAATGTATAGTTGTCATAAAATTACTATTTTTCATGACGTTGAATATCGTCACTAAATATTATGAATATCGTCACCAAAGTTTATTGTGACGAATTTCTTCTTTTTGTCATGAAAATTTCGAATTAGTGACGAAAAAAAACACCAGTGGCGACTAAAAGAAAATTCGTCACGAATTCTCACCTTTTGGTGATGAAAATTAAGTTTGTCACTTGTAGGTAACATATTGTGACAAATTTTGTGCCGTCACACAAAATTTCATCACGAAATGTGTGAATTCCTGTAGTGAGGGTTCGAAGTTGGTAACAAGGTATATCACCTGAAGAAAGCTCTTTATGGCATGAAGCAAGCCCCCAGGGCTTGGTATGATACACTCTCCCTGTTCCTGATAGACCACGGGTTTGTGAAAGGAACAGTGGACAGGACCCTCTTCAGGATATCCGAAGGGAGGACATTCTCTTGGTTCAGATTTATGTGGATGACATAATATTTGGATCTCCTAATCTGAAGCTTTGTGAGATATTCTCCAAGCTGATGACTGGGAAGTTTGAGATGTCAATGATGGGAGAAATGAACTTCTTCCTAGGTCTTCAGGTCAGGCAATCTGACTCCGGAATCTTCATAAATCAGTCCAAGTATGCGAGGGACTTGATTCAGAAGTTTGGAGTTCAGACCAGTAAAGTCTCATGTATTCCCATGAACATAAATGAGAAGCTGGATCCTGACAAGGAGGGGACCTCAGTGAATCAGACTGAATATAGGGCACTGATAGGATCCTTATTGTACCTGACTGCAAGTCGTCCTGACATCACTTATGCAGTTGGAGTTTGTGCAAGGTATCAGTCTGATCCAAAGAATAGTCATCTAGAGAGAGCCAAAAAGATACTGAAATACCTGAAGGGTACAGTTAACTTAGGACTTTGGTATCCCTCTGATGATAACCTAGAACTGACTGGCTTTTCTGATGCTGATTATGGAGGCTGTAGGCTTGATAGAAAATCAACCACAGGCACATGTCAGTTTCTAGGGAGTAAACTAATCTCTTGGTTTTCTAAGAAACAAACAAGTGTTGCAACGTCTACAACTGAGGCTGAGTATATGGCGGCAGGCAGTTGTTGTTCCCAAATTTTTGGTTGAAGCAACAACTGAGAGACTACCAAGTAGAGGCCACTGAAATTCCAATTTATTTTGACAATAATAGTGCCATTGCCATTTCCCAAAACCCAGTCTTACACACCAGGTGTAAGCATGTAGACATCAGGCATCACTTTATAAGAGATAATGTTGAGAAGAAGGATATAAGGATGGAGAGGGTCCCTACTGACAAGCAAAGAGCTGACATCCTGACTAAGGCTTTGCCTGAAACCAGGTTTGTTGAGTTGTTAGTAAAGTTAGGACTTCTTGACCCAGGTTTAGATGGTTCAGTATGAACCTCAGTTCAGGATTGAACAAAATGGTTAGGAGGGATGATTAACTTGGGATCAGATTGCAGAATAGATGGATGGCTCTCAGGGGGAAGAGACATCAGATTTGGATCTTCAGGATCAAAATAGAGTTAGGTTCAGGACACAGAGCTCAGGTCTTGTCACCCTGATCAGACTCAGAGGTATCAGTTAGGTTTCTATATTTGACTGACTGGTATGTATTATTGAACCTTGCTTTAATTATGACTTGCTTGCATCACTTCTGATCATGTCTGACACCACATCAATCACAGGGTTTTTAACTCGCATCCCAGCCGTTCATTTATTATTCAGTTTTTATTAAATGCACTTTTTTGTTTCAAACATTCCTCTGACACGCATTTAATGCAAACGTAGGCGGGAACATTTTTCCATAAAGTTTGAATTATTAGCTTTGAAAACTGAAATTTGGTAAAGTTTTTATTCCGGATATACCCCTTCATCTAATCCGTTGAATTTCAAAAGGCTTTTAATCAATCCCGTCCATTAAAACTAAATCCTTGGGTATAAAAGGAAGTTTTGTGTTCATTACATAATTTGCGCACTCATATTTTCCTAACCCAACATTTCTACAAATATCTCTATCTTTTCTTGCATCCACGGCTTCCACCACTAAACCATTCATAACTGCCTCAAAAGTGAAGAAATTCCACAATGCCATTTCAGCTGTTGAATCGAAGGTAACCTTTGAGTGGTTGGTTGATTTCACTCATCGATCATCCATCAAAGAGTTGGATCAAGTCTATGGAGCACTCAACACTGCTGGATTGTTGGATTTTGTCTCTAAGAAACCTGCTAAGACTTGTGACCATCAGATTGTGGCCTTCAATGCCAATTTGAAGGAGAATGATGCAGGGAGTGGGAATTAGTGATTCCACTTCATCGGGCTGTGGAGAAGGAGGGTAAGAAGATCGTTCAACACTTCTTTGAGAAGGTGAACGTGAGAGAACTGATCAGAAAGACCTATAACCTTCCCCATTCCACTGCTGATGAGGATCTGTCAGACGCTGCTATGCACAAGTTCGGTAAGGAGCAAGGGTGTCCTGATACTTACCTGATCGTGCCCTAGGAATTATTTGGAAAAATGAACAAGAAATTGTTCAAAGCTGAATACAAGCTGATGTTTGAAGTTGTATGTCAAAGTATCACGGGGTTTGTAGGAGGGCTAGAGCAGGTGTCTCAGCCCAAGATCAGGGTCATGGCAGCAGTGGTGGAGAATGCAATGGTGGACTGGGAGGAATACTTCCTCTAGAAGTTGGTGCTCGAAGCTAAGAAGGTGGAGAAGAAAGGAGATCAGATCATCCTGACCAAGAACCCTCACTTTGGTTCTAAACTCTCAGTGATGCTCCAAGGACTGAGGTTTGGTGATATTGATAAGGAGGGCTTGGAGGACTTCAAGGATAAGCACATTCTATATCAGAATGCTGCTGACACGATCAAAAGGATGATGGACACTGAGATGAAGAGGATCTCGAAGGGGAAAGGAAAGGGCAAGGCAGCTAGTTCATCAGCTCAGGAGGAGCCGGCCAAGTCAGGGCCAAAGCGAGTAACGGTGAAGGGTCTTCAGGTCTCTGAGAGGAAGATTATACTTCATGATTCCGAGACTGAATCAGACACACCTGAACCCAAAACTGTTCCAGCTGCCAAGTCCAAGAAGTCAGTTGCAGCACCTTCAGCAACTCTCATCTCTGAAACCCCAACTGAGCCGGAGGTGGCTCAAGAAGATGTGAGCATGCCTCAGGAGGAGGATGCTACAGTTGAGGGGGAACAGGCTACCCAAGAGCCTATTCAAGAAGATCCTGTTATGCAAGTTATGCAGGATCTGAGAGTGGAGGCTCAAGCTGAGCCCAGTGGAGAAGCTGAGGTGGAGGTGTTGGAGGAAAAGGAAGGAAGTGAGAAGATAGGAGAGGGAGATGATGGTGAGGAGGTTGTCCCGGAGGGACAAGGGAGTTCAGATGCTGGAGATGAAGTGCATCAGGAGATTGAGGGTATGGAGGCTCAGGAGGAGCTCCAGGATGAGGATGTGGAGAATGTCTAAGGCAGGAAATGGACAGCATCAAATTATGCTGAATCTGAACCCGAGCATCAGGAGGGAGATCAGGAAGAAGTTGCTCCACCACCAAAACTGACACCTTTCGAGATGGATGTAAATTCTCAAGCCAAACGGTTCGTTAGTCAGCATATTCCAGATTTGGATCCCTCTTATGCTGAAGAGGTGGTGAAGCTCAGAGTCTTGGTTATGATGCGGAGGGCATCTATTACTGAAGTTGCCTCCCTGATCGAAGCTAAAGGAGTGGAGTATCTCGAGGATCAGGAGCAACTCATCCTTGACAGGTTTGGTCTTCGAACTTATGCCCAAGTAATAACTAAAGATGAGTTTATCAGGGTAGTTCTTGCCAACAACCCTCATCCCAACCCCTCCATGGAACTGGCGATAGTTCCAGGTGGCGGGGCAGGTGTAAGCTCAGGACCAGTTGCACCGGCCGATTAAGCACTCCCCGGGGTCGGGACTGCTGAGGCTCCAGGAGAGACCCCAGTCTTGGTTCTTCAGAAGCCCAAGAGGAAGGTGAAGAAGAGGAAGAACAAGACCATTTCAGTAGGTCTCTCCCTGATGGGTCAGAGCATCATCAGCAAAGTCTACCATCAGCAGGAGAAGCACAAAAAGCTGGTGGAGAAATTCTCAAATGCAAGGAAGGAAGATGCTGATCGCTTCCTGAGCATAGATACCCAGAGATCTACTGAACTTGCCACAATCTCTGGCCAAGTTCAAAGCACGTTAGACTTGGCTCTTAGCAACCTGGATGGAAAGATCAGGGAGTTGATTGCTGAGGCCATACAACGGGAAGAGGCCAAGGTCAGAGGTTTGGCTAGGGAGGAATCCCAGGCGGAGGATGCATCTCTTCTGAGGAAGATCAGTGAGAACCTGAAGGGAAATGACGAAGTATGGAACAAATCCTTCAACAATCTGATGACTGAGTTCATGAATAAGAAGAAGGAGTTGACTGCCATGAAGTCAAGATTCAACACTCACCTCACTGAAAGTACTTTCAAGACTGATGCACTGGCTTCCGACCTGAAGGTGGTAACTAACCAAGCCACTTCTCAGGGCATTCTGCTCGATGACATCAAAGCTAAAGTGGATAAGGAAGAGGACTCCCCTGATGCTGCCAAAAAGGGGGAAGGAAAGAAAAATCCCAAGTTCGACACTTCGAAGAAGAGGAAGGCCACTGATCCTGAAATTCCCACTCAGGATTAAAAGAAGAGAAAACAGGCAACTTCTGAAGAAGTGAAAGAACTCTTGGAGGAATGTGAGGAACAACTTTATCCTAATGATCCCTTGGTGGTGACGAAGAAGAAGCGGAAGCAGATTACTTTGGAAACTGCACTGAAGGTCAGGTCTCAGGATACAAAGATTGAAAAACTTCAGGGACAACTTGATGCCCTGAAGGAGAAGGAGAAAACTGAGAAGAAGAAACCTGATCCAAGTGCAGTGAAGAAGAAGGCTGCTGGTCAGAAGAAGAAGGCAGTCGCTGGTGAGCCTGCAGGACCCTTTTTGTACAAATATGTAGACAGCTTCATTCCACCTCAACTTAATCAGACTTGGGTTCCGATTAAGAAAGAGTTTGTGGAGAAGTACTATGTTTATAGGAACTGGCTGAAGTGCAAGGGCCATGATAAGAATGTTGTATTCATGGAATGAATGGACCTGCACTACCCTGAACTATGGGTTGAAATCGTCAGATACGCCGACAGGGCTAGATATCAGATCAAAGCCCCTGAAAACATTGTCTATATTCCACCAATGATGGGAATTAATCATCACCTCAACCATAGTGCCATTCAAGCTGAAATCGCCATGGTAGCTCAGACCAACGGTGTTTCTGAGGATCCTGATCAATTCCATGAGGTGAAGCTGAGGGTCCTGGCGAAGTATGTACTGACCTTGAAGAAGTGGGATGATGAAGACTAAGGAGTAGAATCAGGATTACTGTTTCAAGGATAGCAGTTGTAATAGTTTCAGGATGCTTTGTACTTCTTTATTTATCAATGAAACAATTTTATTCCTGAGACAACATCTCGTTGACTCCTGATTTACTTTTCTGCTCTTTATCAAGAACTGTACTAACCCTTTTCCTATTCCCATCTTATAGAACTAAGGACCTGATATAGGTTCCTGAACTAAATACTGACTAAGTTAGTAACTTGTTTAGATGGTAGGATTTTTCTAAGGGTTATGGCATCATCAAAAAGGGGGAAATTGTTAGGACAATCTTAAGTGTTTTGATTAGATCCCAAAACCCCTTGATGATTTGCCTAAGTATAGTTCATCAGGATGATAGGCTCAGGATAGATAGGTTAGAATAGATTTTTCTATTTACATGTATTCAGTTCAGGGGGAACGAACTGAGGATTGAAGACTGAAGGAGACATCCCTGAAGTCTGAAGTCTGAAGACATATCCAACCCTAATGGCATGATCGTCCTGAAGATGATCAACCTGAACCTGGACCTGAAAAACCTAGAAAGAGTCCTGAAGATGCCTAGAAGTCATCCTGAAGAAGACCACTGATCCTGACAGAACTGAGTAGACTATGCATGATCAGGGAAGTCTCTATCAGTGAGGGCACAAGTAACCTTGATCAGGCCGAACGTCCTTCTAATGTTCATAAGTCCTGACTTGGGCCTAGTATCAGTTAACCTGATACTTGTAAGTCCTGAGACCCAAAGGTTACACGTGCGAATGGAAGTCTGATGAAGCAAAAGGAATGTCAGAGTCTCCAACATAAGATAAACATTTATGCTGAGTAAAGAACGAGAAACTCAGAGTTATAAATGTACGAGGATCAGTAAAGTCAATGCCGACAAACAAGCCGTAGAACAAGCGACCAGTTAGAAGGCGACACGTATGTACGGAGAATGAGCGCATTTAATGCTTCTCAGAGGTGCAGGCGGCGGATCAGAAACTTTGCCATACTAGGTATGGTCTCTGTCAGACAAGGACAACCAGTACCTGCACCTACCTAAAATAGAAGGGTTTGAAACGGATCTCCACCAATGGATCTATTTCAAATCCTCCTATAAATACAGAAGGCCTTGCCCCGATTGAAGGTTACGGGAAATTTCCAAGTGAAGAATTCTCAAGTTTCCAAGCACTCAAAGAATACTTTGAACAACACTCTGAAACCTTAAATTTCTGTAGTGTTGTAGTAGGAATCTATTCTGTATTTTGCTTAGAGTATTGATCGCATTCTTAGCACTGATTTGTTAGAGGGATCAATACATAACAGTTGGAAAATGTCAATACCTAACCCCTCAGGTTGTGAGTTGGTTGGTAGGAAGGACTGGGACTTGTAAAACGCCTAGGGGTCAGTTCCTTAGAGAGGAAGTTGGCTATTCGTGTCCCTTGGCAAGTAAAACCCAAGTACCTATCCTCAGGGTTTTGAGGATAACTTCCTGTTCGATCAGGTCGTGGACGTAGGATTTGGTTATCTCCGAACCACGTTAAAAAGACCCTTGTGTGCTGATTTACTATTTGCTCAGGATCATAAACTGTCATTCATATTAAACTGAAGCATACTTGCATTATTTTTGAAAACCATCAGCACTGACTTGTCATCCGGATCAGTAAATTGTGCACCAGCCTTAACTACATTTTCACTAAGCAAACTGATAAGTTTTCAGGAACTAAAATGAGTAGAAACTTAAGGGCTCAAATTCCGCACTTAACTGAGCTTACTGAGTTAGTAGCCCAACTGACTAGCTTCCGAGCGGTCAGTAGGATTGTTATCTCTACTGAGCTTCTGAGAGCACAACTTGACTTAGCGTATTTGGTTCATTGCTGATCCGTCCCTGCTGCCCCTGAGGACCATCAGTAGACTGGACATTTTCAGGAGCTTCCTGACTAAGTCTGAAAGAGCATTTTCCTGAGATTTCGGGAAAATCTGACATCAGTGTATTCCCCCCATACACTGATTATACTCGTTTCGGGACCAACAGTCTTTAATTAAAATACACATGTTATAAAAGCAATATTGTTGCATATCTACATAGAAACATGATTGATGCCACTACAAAAATGTTTATAAGAGTTACTGCACATTGGCCGTTGCACATATATTACACAGATAAGAGATGGAGCATATACCTCTGTCGGGTGTAAAGCAACAAGATGGCAATCAAAACCAAAATCTACGTCAAGGACAATGGTTGTAAATTCTCAACCTCCTTACAGAAAAAATTCTACAAGGACTGTATCATCAATTCCTTGCCAATGATACAATATTTGCCTCTACACTCTAGATTACTGTATTTCTCTATAATTCATTGATACAATCAGCGTACTCTGTACCTTCTCTTTCTCTCAGAAATCACAGATTGAAAGTTTGAGTGCCTTGGTCATCCATAAAAATTAAGGTTTTCCAAATTTGCTAAAATGATTTCTTACGATGAAACAACAGATTAATCTGAAAGAGGAATTTTTTGACCTGAGGAGATGATATAACATTCGCTTTCAGATCGCCGTGAATGTAATAGCAGCTCACATGCAAGTCATCTCCCTATCAGAACCCTACACATTAGTAAGAAGAAACAGAAAATTAAGTCTCCCTGCGAAAACAGATCTACAAACAAAATTTCAGAAAAAATAAGCATGGATTTCTCAAAGAAGACACCAGCATTTATGATAATGCATATTGACAAACATATATAATCCATAAAACTATTTACTGAATATATGAGAGAAAAGGATTGGTCATCCAGTTTCCACATACTCACAATGTTTGATGACAACTCTGAAAATGATAACCCAAGTTCGACCCTCACTACCCGAGATTCACCTGCGTGCGTGATTGACAGTAATACCTCGAGCTCCATGAATGCAACAAAGGTTGGAAACTCATCAATTAGATCGCAAAACAATTTACACGTTGCATATAATGGGAAAAATTGTGACAATGCCTTGCTTGATCTGAAATTTGAAATTTGAATTTTGAAATTTGAAGTGGGCAATTAATTATGTGCACCTTGGGTGTATTGAGATCTGATACACGGCGTCGGCATCAGGACGAGCGTAAGACGGTTTCTGCAATTGTATATCGATTTGATGTATTGACCAAGGGGTAATAGTTAAGATAATGTCGGTCAATTAGGTCCTATTTGATCTAAACTAATGGTATATTAACCCTAATTTGCCCCTATCATAAATGATTATATACACGTGTCCCAGGTTGAGTATTTGCTAGAAATATAGCCCTTATTTGTGTTTTTTTCTATTCAATTCATATTTTTAATAATATAAATTATTTAACTAATTAATTGAGATAATAATTCTTTATTAAAAAAATCTTTTTAGAAAGTTTCAATGAAGATGCACATATTCCTTAACTATATATACACAAATTAAATACTTATTAAGAGTATTTAAAAGAATATAAAATTGAAGAAAAAAATTCAAAATAAAAGTAGTGTAACTCATAAGAATATAGAAAAGATTCATAAGAGAAGTATTATAGAAGAAATATTTAAAAAAAAAACGGGCCAGCCTAAAAAATAGGCCAAACCCGGTGTCACGCCCCATTTTTCAAAAGTACAATTTTAATTTAAAAGGTTTGGAAGAAAATAATTTAAGGCGTGAACCATTTTTCTTTAATAAAATTTAAAACTTAAGGGAGTATTTAATAACTAAAATTTCTTAAATTAAGATAAAGGACTTAATTTCATATAAATATAAGAACAAAATTAGATAAGAATTATTTTGCCAAGTTTTGAAAATGAAGTTATTGGACCTTTTCATAAAAATATATTATAGAATGCAAGAAGATACAATCTTGTAGTTTTCATCCTATAACTTTTAAAGGACATTTTTAATAATTCTTTCATAATCAAAATGTCTCTCCTAGTGGAACATTACAACAAAAATTGAAATAGAGTAATACATATATATATTTTCTCAAACTCACACTTTCTGATAACATTAAAAATATAAACCGTAATCGAAGCTGACTCCGTCCATTATCACCACAATCCCAACTGCAACCCCTCAAGCTTGATTACCTGAAAATATTAATTTTAAAGGAGTGAGCAAAACAACAAGCTCAGTGGGGTTCATACATGTTCAAAATTAAATAAAAGGGACGTAAAATATTTAAATGCAAGATATATCTACACTTTCATATGTGATACCCCTCCGAGACAACTTTTACGATCTCGAATAGCACACGTGTATTAACGATATTTTCACACAGGCTAACATCGTTCTGAACTTTACTTTTCTAGTTGTGATACCCCCTCAGGACCCCTCGCGAGACCCTGAGTAGCACACGTGTATAATTGCAAGTAAATATACATGCATTGGTGATACCCCACGTAAATCATAAAATGATAAACGACGTGCACACCGGTTTGGTTAAACGACATGTAACATGCACAAACATATATACATCACCAAAAATTTAAGAATGAACATAATATACTAACCCCCACCTTTGATTTGTTGAAATCTAGCAATAAAAAGTGTACGTACAAAGAACGGCACCTAATCTTCGATCCTTAACATGCTATTTCCTGAACATGCCTTCTTTACTTTCTAATAGCCGAATACAAAATTTTCTCCTAATTGTTGCCATGCTTCGGTAAGGACAACCTCAAAAAAAATAACATTCTTCTCTCTCTTTTTTATATTAATACCCCTAAAACTCACTGTCTAATATCTCTAAGGAAAAAAAAAAGAAAAGAAAATGATATCCTAATCAATAACTAAGTCGGTTACCAATATTTCTTGTTGACCAAAACTCATTAAAAACACACCACACTACCTATCACCACTCTAACGTATAAGAAAATAATTTTTATCTAATAAAAGTCGGTTACTAAACTCATAAAGAGGCACATATTAGTTGCCAAATGAATTTCACCGTATTAACCACATGAGTCAGTTATAACATAACATCTTAATTTCTAGTCAGTTACTCTATTCCCTTTAAAAAAAGTAATAACCCAATTTAATAGCTATATAATCCATTTTAATTCATAAGCCTATTTCCTATTTTCATTCAAGTGACTTAAAGCATAATATAAAACGTCTAATCCTTTGTTTAAAAAAATCAACACTCCTACCTCCTAATAAACCATAATTTCTCAAATTTGAAATTTAAATCTTAATTTCTAATTTAAAACAACGAAAGTAAAACCGAAAGTAAAACTCTTAAACTAAAATAAAAACACTTAGATTTTATTTAACCCGGATATTACACCCGGGCCGGGGCTAAGTGGCCAGAGGCTAAAAAGGTCCGGTTCTTTTCAGGCCTATAATTTTGAGATCTGTCTTGTCCATAAATCGGGCTTTTTGGTTGCGCTGGACCCATTTGACAGCTTTCGTTATGCTTGTTTGTAAGGCTCAAGTTATATGCACCCACACCTATTTGTAGTATACACACTTCAATTTTATTAAATTAAAATATATATACAAAATATCAGAAATACCCTCATCATTCTCGCTTTCAAATTTGATAAACCAAACCATTAATTTTAAAAAAAAACACTACAGAATATAAAAAAAAATTATAACATTCACACCTTAATTTCTAATAGTTGCAGAATAACTTTTTTCCAACAAGAAAAATCAAAATACAAAAAAATGCAAAGGAAAAAAAAGAAAATAGAGAAATGAAAGAGAAATGTTATTTCCTGATTATTTTCGAATGTGGCTGAAACCAGGATAACAAAAATATGAAAATAATCGATTAATCTTACATAGATAAGTAAAGAACACCGAGATTTGCCCATGTCTTATATTGCAAGAGCTGGGACTTAAGTTTATTTATTGAGTAAAGGTTCGAATCCTTACAATGATGGACATAAAGCCATATTTATAGAGAATTTTAAATACGGCACGTGCATCATTTACTCCGTGATGGTCAACTAAACCGTTACAAAAGTCATTATGGAATGTCTTCCATAATTAATGATAGCTTCTATGTGTTGCCTCAGATCGGTGCTAATTGTGATAACCGAGTTTCTCACTACTCATTGGCCAATATACTTCATGTGTTGAATTCATTTTATTTATTTATATGCTAACTGCTTAAATATATTTCATGCCTTATGTCCATTTAAATTATTTTTCAGATAATTTATAATTGGTTGAATATATCTGATACATTATGTGCACTTTAATTATTATCATGCTATTTACTATTTGAGTATATTTTTATATTACTCATATGTTATTTGTGAGATTGTGCTAATTGTCGTACTTTTAAATGTTAACTTATTTATTGAATTGATATATGTCTTTATTTGTTTATTAATGAGAATACCCTAATTTAATTTGTTTTGTTTGAGACTCTATGAGACTAATGTGTTGTGCTAATTATTTGGGTATTAGTGGTGTAAGTTAAGTGAAGATTATTTGGGAATTAGTTGTAGTAATTAAATAAAATAATTATATAAATTATACATATTATTATAATGTTTTTTTTAATAGTATATATATATATATATATGTATTGTAGACGGCATAATGTATGTTATATAATAAAGTTAGTAAGGTAAGTTATATATATATATATATATATATAAAATTGTTAGTTGGGGTCTACTTAGGCGGTGAAATGGGGAGGGGGTTTTTAATTCTATTCACACATACACACGACAATACAGGAAGAAGAGAAGAGAGTCGCGAGTTGCGACGCCTGAGAAAAAAAAAAGAATTCGACGCTGTTTCGGTAAAAGCCTAACTAAGGTAATACTTGTGTATAAGATTTAGTAGTGTTTTTATTAATTAGACGAATGTTTGAGTAGAGTTAATTATTAAGGTAATACTTGTGTATAAGATTTAGTAGTGTTTTTATTAATTAGACGAATGTTTGAGTAGAGTTAATTATATAGTTGATTTGAATAATTTGTAGTTAACTGTTGATTAGATACGATACAGGAAGGTGCTAGGGTGATTTAGGGCTTATATCTGTTATTACCTGATTAACTCCTTATGTGGCTGAGATCAGGATAATAAATAAGTATAATAATACTTGAATAATTGTGCAGAAAATGTAAATAATACAGAGATTTGCCTAGGTCTTGTCTTGCAAGAGCTAGGACTTAAGTGTAGTCTTTGTATTAGACAAATTCGTGGACCTTTACAATGATGGCCCTAAGGCCATATTTATAGACGATCTCAATTATGGTATGTGCACTTATTATGCTATGTTGGTCAACTAGACCGTTACAAATATTATTACAGGAAGTCTTCTCTCTATAAAAGGTAGTTTCCTTGTGTGGAGATCGAATGACATTAATTATGCCATAAATTATGCATAATAGCTATAATTCCTCTGTAAGGGTTGACCATGAGCTTGCTCGTGCACATAGGTGCTCGACTTGCTCGTGCATGTAGGTGCTCGACTTGCTCGTGCACATAGGTGCTTGACCTGCTCGTGCTCGTAGGTGCTCGACATGCTCGTGCCCGTAGGTGCTCAACCTGCTCGTGCCCGTATTTGTAGACATGGGCCTTGCTTGTCTTGCCCGTGCTTGTACTCCAAGCACTACCATATTGGGTTTGGGCCTCATTCGATCATTTATGGGCTTGGGCCCATCGTAATAATCGTACCACAACAATTGCCCCCTACTTTTGATGTGCTCAAATCTTTGAGGTGTAGCATGTTAAAAGTAAGTCGATATTAGAATTGACTGGGATTAATAATATGTCTTAACCGATGATATTTTGTGTAGTCGATGCTGCTTCATATGCCTCTGAAACTTATAATTTAAATTTTTCGAGACAGTGACAACTTCATTGCTACTACGTAGACTATGAAATCATGTCTTAGAAAAAATTTAAAAGTCCAGCAACTCTTTGAGGCGCGTCTTCGTGAAATAAAATCCCAAAAATTGCATTCCTTTTCCATAAAATATAATCTCGCACGCTGAATATCAAGAAAAAAGAGACTTAAATTTTTTTTTTAATTTTTTCCGAGACAGAGACGATTCCACTGCTACTACGTAGACTATGAAATCCTGTCTCAGAAAAAAGAAATAAAAATTTCAATCACACTCTGAGGCTCGCCTTTGTTATTTTTAATCCTATGCCCATACTCCCGAGACGAACTGGTAAGAATAAATTTGAAGATAAGAGTCCTCGAGCCAAATATAGAATTAAAATGATACACTGAAGTAGTTGATATTGCTCCACATGTCTCTGAATTTTAACTTGTCTTGACGAAAATATTCAAAATAATTTTTCGAGACAGAAATGACTTCACTGCTACTACGTAGACTATGAAATTTTTCTCAGAAAAAATAAAAAATTCCAATCACTCTCTGAGGCTCGCCTTCATGAAATAAAATCCAGAAAATCTTACCATTGAGATGAATAATTGGAATTAAATATTGATGTAGAAGTTCTCAATCAACTGTAGAATTTATTTTGTCTCAGTCTGGTAATGGCCCAAATCCAATCATAAAAAACATTGGCCCAAATCCTTTCATAATTGGTATGGCTCAAAATTTAGATCCATGCAAATATTGAATTCGCATGCCTGTACAATTTTTCCACCATATAAATATATGGTTTAATGAATTCCACCATGTACATTCCTATAATATATTTTCGTTGAAAACAGAATTTTGTAAATTGGAAATCATAAGCATGCCCATATCTGCAGGCTGTACACCCAGAGTCATCCTTTGCAATGTTTTCCTCTTTTTTTTTTTTTTTTTTTTTTTTTTTTTTTATTCTGCCGAAATAATTGACCGCAAATGTAATCAACTTGCTCCATTGCAAATCAAAATGCTTAAGGGTATGTTTGTTTTGGGACTAGCACGGATGGACGTAGGACTTT
>JAPKLY010000192.1:697713-772537 GCA_026898435.1 Prunella vulgaris
TCATGACTTCCCACGACCCCCTTAATCCCAAAACAAACGTACCCTAAAGGAATTTTGTTAACATCTTTTTCCCACTGGTGCATTCTGATTGCAGTAAAGATTTGATTGAGGCAACTTTTATCTCCTTTTCCAGTAAATTACGGCCAACTGAGGAAATTATCTTCGCAAATTTTGCATAATTCACGATGAACACCGCAATTTTCTGAAGTTAAGCGCCGCAATCTTCTGCTATATCTTGAAAAAATAAAAATAAACACACTGACTCCCCAAATATACAGATGTTATCCTTCACACTTAATCCTTTCCTTTTCACACTTTTTGACAGCAAACATTGACCACAAAACCTATATAAATATATATTCTCTGCACAGCCGACGACGAGCTTGCGACCACCAAACCAGGAATCCGAGCAACGTAAGGCGGTAGAAGCTCTCTCTGCGCGACACCTGAGGACGAGCCCAGATAACTGGTTTAGCGGATGGGGTTGATTTAGTGTGGGTTTTTGTGGTTTGACTTCGACGGGCGATTAGTGCTGTGGATAGCGTTCCCTTGTGTCTTGCCTTCGATATTTTTGAACCAAATCCCAGCACCTCATTTCGTATATAACTTCTACTGTAATATCATTAACATCTATATATATGTATGTCTTCATTTTGCAGCGCAACATCAAATCGGCCATATGAGTGGAAAATGACGTACGCCGCCAACTCTTCTTCTCCAACGACTTTTCGTCGATGTCGAATGCTTTTTCTCCAGCCTTTATGCGACGTCAGCCACTCAATGTATTCACGACTGCGGTGGAGCTTTCCCCGGTGAATTCTGACAGCAGCCACCACTGGGATCAACGACCGCGACATCGTTATAAGACTAGAGAAATGAGTCTCCCTCTTGGATACACCTTTAGTAGGTCGACGAAAAGTTCTCTTTTTTTTGTATCATTTTCATAGAAAACGCAGCGGTCATCACTTCCGACAACAAATTTCGATAGCCGATAGTTGCAAATAACCCACTTCGCCGTCCAACACCCCCCGGGCTTATGACGGGAGTGGCGGCACTCTTCATCTCCGACGACTTGTGTGGACGACTTCCACATTTTCTCGCCTCATTTTTGCTCGCAGTGCTTGGTCAGTGACGGACTACGGTTCTCACTGCCTCGTCGTTGTGCGATGTTTCTCAGGCGGTGGTGGTTATCTTTGCCAGCCTCTACTCGCAATGCTTGGTCAGTGACGGACTACGGTTCCCACTGCCTCGCCGTTGCGCGATGTTGCTCAGAGGTGGTGGTTATCATTCGAGAACGGACACGACAACTTCTTGATCAACCTCTATGCGACTTCGTGACTTTTACTCTTCATCTCCGACGACATGCGACAGCCAACTGTGGAAAGAACTTCACCCACTACGGTGGTTGATAGTTGAGAAAAGTCCATCTTTTTCCGTCCAACACCCCCCGGGCTTACGACAGAAGTGGTGACGTTCTTCCTCATCAACCTCTGGTACAGGTAAATGCATTTATATTTATACATTTTAGTAAGCTCTTCTATTGTTATGCACTTGAAGTTGAATGAACTAGATGGAGAACCACTATTGGATGCTAATGGCTTTAAAGCATTAAGTCATCCACTACGACTGGCTAAGCCACTAGAAAAAGGATTATTGCACAGACTCTTGTTGATCTTGAGCTCACACAAATGAAACGAGAGCAATAGGTGTCCGACTTCTTCTTGATATGATAAAATTTGAGATGGATTTTTGTGCAATGTGGGTTGCTCTCACCTAGGACATCTCTGTGATATGGACGATGACTTTGATAAAATGGTATCGGTGTCGATGAGGAATCTTTCCATTAACACGACCATACTTTTGACAATTGTAGATGACTATAATCACAATTGAGTGAAATGCGCTTCCAAGATTAATTCTTTTGACATCGACTGTGATGTTGAGCGGACATGGTCATTATGAAAATATTTTATCGCTGAGATCGTCGGTCCTACCCTGATTTTTCATTTCAAGTATACTTTTGATTATGCATCTTTATCATCCATTGCCTCGCACCCCGAGATTCTTTATGAGAACAACCATGACTAGCTGGCACTGAAATAACTTGGAAAGTATAGTGACTCAAAATGAGCTTAATTCTTGGTGTGGAAGATAGGACATGCCCAATGATGTTCACCACTACATATCCTATTCGAGTGAAAGGACGGGTCAAACCCCAATAGGAATGATAGTGGTGACATATGACATGATGGAAGTTGGTCTTTGTTTTCCTCTTCATTCAGCCACGTACTTGCTTCAATATTGGAAAATTGCCCCCATACGACTGATGTCTAACTCTTGGTTTCACCTTATGAGCACTCTGATCATCTTTTAGGAAATTCTGTTTGTATAGACCAATGTCATCTGAAATGGACTATTTTCGATATCCGTTGTGATTGGACTCATGAACTTGAGATTTTTATCTGAGAAATCCATGAGGATATCACCTAGCTAGCTACCCAGATGTTAGCTCTTCAGACAACAATTTTGGCTACTCAAGCTCTAACAGAGATGTACCTTCGACGCATAGCCCTCAAAGTGAGGAAAAATGTTGGGACAAATGTTGCACAGGTGCAAATGAAAAAAGGAAAAGAGAATGACGAGTTGCAAGGTAAAGTTTATACTGCCGTGCAAGAATTTTCCTACGCATCGCTTAGACTCTTAAACAACTGCTCAATGAGGATTAAAACAATAATGAGGTCCAATTGAGATTGTGCTCCGTGGTCAATGCTCGATCTAATTTGCTTTTGCGGATGCAATTTGAGTCACTTTGCATGCTCGTCAAGTATGGACTCTTTATGCCCCCACTCATATTGTGATCAATTAATATCATCAAAATAATTTGATCACGTGATATGAACTCGGAGATGAATGTGTTTTAAAACAGTGGACGTCCAAATTTTCGATTAGACTATCTTGTCCTTGTACAATATTTGGACTTTGCAGTTATGCTCTCGTAAACTTCTGCTAGGAAGATAATTAGCTCGCCTAGACATAAAATTTTGACAACTGTGATTGCAAAATAATTAGCTCACCTTTGAGTTGATTTTGCCCGTATTGAGAGATGATTAGCTCGTCGAGGGACTTTGTTTTTAGCTTGTGTTAGGGAGATAATTAGCTCGCCTAGACATAATATTTTGACAACTCCGATTGCAAGATAATTAGCTTGCCTTTGAGTTGATTTTGCCCGTATTGAGAGATGATTAGCTCGTCGAGGGACTTTGTTTTTAGCTTGTGTTAGGGAGATAATTAGCTCGCCTAGACATAATATTTTGACAACTCTGATTGCAAGATAATTAGCTCGCCTTTGAGTTGGTCTTGCCCGTACTGAGAGATGATTAGCTCGTTAAGGGACTTTGTTTTTAATGGATTATTCTCGTCAATTATATTTGTCGAGCTAAATCCATCGCGCCTCACACTAAACTCAATTTGCAAGATAATTAGCTCGCCTTTAGTTTAGATCGAGCGACTTTGGCTCCAATCATAGTCATGCTCGCTAACTTCAAATAAAGTAAGCGCGAGAATACTTGAAACTCGCTAACTTCAAATGACGCTTGCGCGAGGTGCTTGGAGCTCGCTAACTTCTACCGAAGCTTGTGCGAGGTATTTGGAGCTCGCTAACTTCCACTGAAGCTTGCGCGAGGTGTTGGAGCTCGCTAACTTCCACTGAAGCTTGCGCGAGGTGTTGTTCACAATAATTTTGTAAAGACAAGAGTTATTTTATTCATATATAAAAATATATGTACATGCCCCCCAAGACATTACAAAATGGAAGTAAAACATCTTATTACGCACAAAATTCTTTACTCCGAACTTTCTAATCTTTATCTTGGAGTTGAAGTGCTTTCGTCCTGCTATTTTACAGAGATAATATCATGGGTGAGTCCTCCCAAAATTCTACCAGACTGGAGCATGTGCCCATGCCCCCGGCTCGTATCGGAAGCTCTTCCCCGAAAAAATCATCATCCTCAACATCTAGGAATGCAACTTCAGTTTGTTGGCGATGTGGAAGTCAGTTTCCTCGTCCTCTTTTTCTCTTTTTGAATGAAGACGGATTCTCTTATTTTTCATCCACCTTTACCTCCCCCAATCTCTGGGTCAATAATTTTTTACAGCTAATGAGCTCACCTACTCGTCTCCTACATTCCACATATGTAGTGGGAAGGTCTTTGGTAAGACTGCGGAACATGGGGGAATCTCCCCTAAATCCTCCAAGTAGAGAATGAAGCGCGAGTTCATCGTTAACAGGCTCACTACTGAGGATGATCTCATCAATCCTATCAATGTATTGTTCGTCCCTCTCATCTTTTTGCTGCCGAACTCTCATAAGTCGATGGCGACTTTCCAGTTTGTTGATTTTTGCAGCGAAGTATGATACAAACTTCTCCCCAAGCTCAGAGAAACTATGGATGGAATGAGGAGGAAGATTTACGTACCATTTATGGGCTAGTTCGCCTAGAGTGAGAGGGAATTGATGATATTTTGTTGCATCCGTCGCACCTCGACCAGTCATATAAATCCTATACTTGGAGAGATGAGTTTCCGGATCTGTCCTTCCCTCATAGAGAGGAGCTTGGAGAGGACTTATCTTCGATTGGACCGGAGTATCTTCCAGCTCGATGGCCAAAGGCTCATTTTCTGAGCTTAATCGCTTATGAAGATCTCCTTTTGATTTCACCTTGCCCTCTACCTCAGCTAACCTTTTCTGTAAATCTTGCAAAAGAGATTGTTGGCTATCTTGCATAGCCACAGCTGGTCTTATCACCTTAACAATTGGTTTACCAAAATCATAATGAGAAAACCCCCTTGGGCCCAATCGATCATGGGCTGAAATTCGGAGTTTGTCGCGTCTAAGTAAAGCACTCTGCGCAAAGCTCATTTGTTGATTGGCCGAATTTCCAGGTTCAGCGCTTCTTGAATACGAGATTTGCATTGGAGTGTAGTTAGAGGACCTTGTCAATGATTCTGGAATGGAAGAATCTTGTGGTATTTCTCGGTTGGCAGGCCATGATGAGGATCTCGTGGAGAGATCCAAACCAAGTCGGTTGAAAACTGATCGAGATTCAGATTTCGTTGTCTGTTCATCCACTCTTCTCATTTTATTTTGGCAAAAATGATACTTTTTCTTCAGAGCGGAGGATGAACTTCGTGCTGCTCTCATCTCTTTGGCTTTTTGCTGGAGTTCCCGAACAAGTGTATCCATTTGCTCGGGAGACTCAAAGTCTTGCATACGGATAGGCATCAATTCCCTTATCCGACGCATGGGGTTGGTCTGAGCACGCTCAGCCACGGGGACTTGGTCCAAGGTGTGTGCATTTCTATCCGACTGATTCCCTTTCGATTGAGACATGGAATATCCAGCAGAACAATTGTGGAGAGTATCACGGAGAGTATTAGCAGCCTTTGATTTTGTCATTTTAATGATGAGTTGGAGAAGATCTTCGAAACTAAAACCTTGAAGATAGTCTTCAAAACTTTCTTAGAGACTTTAGGATTTGAAGATGAACTTCAAAATCCAAGTCTAAGTTCTTAAGATTTGTAGATGTATGTATTCGATTGACCCTCCTTCTAGCGCCAATTGTTATTACCTGATTAACTCCTTATGTGGCTGGGATCAGGATAACAAATAAGTATAATAATACTTGAATAATTGTGCAGAAAATGTAAATAATACAGAGATTTGCCTAGGTCTTGTCTTGCAAGAGCTAGGACTTAAGTGTAGTCTTTGTATTAGACAAATTCGTGGACCTTTACAATGATGGCCCTAAGGCCATATTTATAGACGATCTCAATTATGGTATGTGCACCTATTATGCTATGTTGGTCAACTAGACCGTTTCAAATATTATTACAGGAAGTCTTCTCTCTATAAAAGGTAGTTTCCTTGTGTGGAGATCGAATGACATTAATTATGCCATAAATTATGCATAATAGCTATAATTCCTCTGTAAGGGTTGACCATGAGCTTGCTCGTGCACGTAGGTGCTCGATTTGCTCGTGCATGTAGGTGCTCGACTTGCTCGTGCACATAGGTGCTTGACCTGCTCGTGCTCATAGGTGCTCGACATGCTCGTGCCCGTAGGTGCTCAACCTGCTCGTGCCCGTATTTGTAGACATGGGCCTTGCTTGTCTTGCCCATGCTTGTACTCCAAGCACTACCATATTGGGTTTGGGCCTCATTCGATCATTTATGGGCTTGGGCCCATCGTAATAATCGTACCACAACAATATCGTCGACGTTTTTGCAGATTTCAGGTAAGTAGAAATTCATATACAACTACGATGCATAAACATATTATTTTATGAATTATTTATTTTTAAGTGATAATATGTGGATTTAAGTGGATTATAATATGTGATTTATATTTCGTGTTATATGGAATGAGCCTGTGAGCTTTGTATTTGATGTGGAATGAGCCTGTGAGCTCTATATGATGTGTAAAAGGAGTATGTGAGCTCCTTAGTTGATGTGGACTGAACCTGTGAGTTCAATAATCTGTGAATCTTGTTAAGTGTCATTGATTGCACGAGCATCATGCATATCATGCATTAACATGTGAAAGTTTTCAAACTTGGTGTGATTGACCACTGATTATGCATCGACGGCGGAAGGGGTGACCTGGGAAGTATAACAGTGTGTCAGGGGCCCTTAATAACAGTGTGTCAGGGGCCCTTAATAAGTATTTCAAAAATAAATTGATGTTTCCAAATGAGAGTGCATTGTACATGGGAAGGATTTTTGAGAGAAACTTCACATCGTGCATAATTTCTGCTTACTGAGATATATAAATCTCATTTAGTTTATGCACTGTAGGTAACCTTGATGATATATTGTCCGGTGATGAAACTGGAGTAGCTGCGGCGCTTTTGCAGGCTTTTTGAGTTAATGTGTACATAGATGACGACCTGCGGGCAGGACTGTGGCTTATTTTGCTTCAATTGTAGTATATTGTGTTTGTTTTAAGCTTGAATTGTATAATGTTGTAAAATTATGTACTATGTTGTATGGTTGGAAACTGGTTTTGTGAATGTAAACAGGTTGTTGGGTTTGATATAGTGTTATGCTGTATTTTGAAAAAAATTATAGCCAGTTTTTAGGTTGAGTTTTATTTAAACTTGTCGTAGGTTTGAGTGTATTAAGTGTGGTCGTGTCAGAGTGGTATCAGAGCACGGTTTGCTTCCTGTAGACTGTCTATGTACACGAGCTCAGAACTTACGGGAGCCCGACTATTTCTAGTAAGTGTTTATAATATGCTTATATTATGTGTATCATGAATTATATTGGCCATATGGTGTAGGACTGGTAAGTGTTGTTGAACAGATATGGTGAGAGAACAGGGTGAAAGTAGTGGTCCAAAAAGAAATCCGGAACAGACAGCACCGACTCCTGGTACCGATCGGGATTCTGTTATTGCTCGACTGGCAGATCTAGTTGAACGTCAGGCACAACAATTTCAACAACTGGTTGAACAAAGGGATGCAGATAGACAGCGTGCTGATGTGAATCTACCACAGCCACGAGCTGAGCTTGTTGATTTGGTTTCTGAGCGATTCTGAAAATTGAATCCCCCGATCGTTGAAGATGCCACGGATCCTTTAGCTGCTGAAGACTGGCTGAGAACCTTAGACAACATGTTTTAGTACAGTCGGATCCCTGACACAGAGAAAGTTTTGTGTGCCTCGTTTATGTTTCGTGGTAGCGCTGGGCATTGGTGGGATACTGTTAAAAGTATTGAAGACGTTACTGCGATGACATTGGACATGTTTAAGGAAATCTTCAGAAACAAATACTTCACAGCTCCTGTCAGAATAATGAAGATGAATGAGTTTATACAACTGAAGCAGGGAACCATGACAATATTGGACTATGTTCGTAAGTTTGAGCAATTGTCCAGGTTTGTTGAACATATGGTTGGTAGCGAAGCACTGAAGGTAGAGAGATTTCTTGAGGGTCTGAGGCCAGAGCTTTACAGGGATGTGAGCATGGCAAGGATTCAGGGAGTAACATATGCACAGGTTGCGGAAAGAGAGCAGACTGCTAAACAAACCGAGATGAGAATAAAACATGCGCAAGTGGTTCATTGTCAGTTCCAGCAGAGACCAGTTCGCCAGTGGAGTGGAGATCCCAGGAAGACACCACTTCAGTTTTAGGGACAAAGACTTAACTTTCCACCTCGACAAGGACAAAGACCAGAACAGGGAGATCCAAACAAACGTTTCAGGACTGATCAGAATAAAGCACCACCAGCATCTCCTTTTTGTTTGAACTATGGTAAACAACACGATGGAGCTTGCCCTATACTTCCCCGAACTTGTTATACCTGTGGACAGAAGGGACATATAACTAGCACATGCCCTAACAGAACTAATCAAAGAGAACAGAGGAGAGCTTCAGCTCAAGTTTTTACCCTGAATAAGGAGGACGCAGAAGACAATCCAGTTGTCACCGGTAAGCTTTCTATCCTTGGTACTTCAACTTATGTGTTATTTGATTCTGGAGCTACACATTCATTTGCATCCTATGAGTATGTGAGAAAACTAGGTAGAACACCTAACCTATCCAAAGCTAAATTAGATGTGATGATTCCTTCCGGTGATACAAAACAAGCCAATCAGATTCTACGAGGATGTATTATTCCTATAAAAGGCATAGAACTATATGCTGATTTAATTGTGCTGGACATGAATGATTATGATGTTATATTGGGTATGGATTGGTTATCGAAATATGGTGCTATAATTGATTATTAGAAAAAGAGTATTATGTTTCAGCCACAGGGAGAAGTACCATTTTCTTTTATCGGGGTGAAGATACGCTTCAGATTTCCTACAATATCAGCTGTTAAAGCACATAGATTATTGGAAAGTGGTCGTGAGGGTTATCTAGTAAGCGAGATGATCATTGAGGGGCAACAGAGTTCAACTGTTAGTGATTTACCAGTTATACAAGAATATCCTGAAGTATTTCCAGATGATCTTCCGGGATTGCCACCGGATCGTGAAATTGAATTTGTGATTTAGTTACTACCAGGAGTATCTCCTATTTCTAAATCACCGTATCGTATGGCACCTGCTGAATTAAAAGAACTGAAAATACAATTGCAAGAACTACTAGACAAAGGTTTCATTTGTCCTAGTTTCTCACCTTGGTACGTTAAGAATGTGTATAGATTATAAAGAACTGAACAAAATCCCAATCAAGAACAAATATCCTTTACCTCAGATTGATGATTTATTTGACCAACTTCAAGGTGCATCTATCTTTTTGAAGATTGATTTGCGATCTGGGTACCATCAGCTAAAGATAAAAGCAGAAGATATTTCTAAAACCGCATTTAGTACAAGATATGGGCACTATGAGTTTCTAGTAATGCCATTTGGACTGACAAATGCTCCAGCAGCGTTTATGGACTTGATTAATCGGGTATTTAAAGACTTCCTGGATAGGTTCGTGATTGTATTTATTGATGATATTTTGATCTATTCCAAGACTAAAGAAGACCATGAAGTGCATTTAAGAAGTTTGTTGGAAGTTCTAAAAGAGAAACAATTATTTGCAAAGTTCAAGAAATGTGAATTCTGGTTAGATCGAGTTGTATTTCTGGGACATGTGATATCAGGAGCAGGGATTTCTGTTGACCCAAGCAAATTTGAAGCCATTAATAACTGGCCACAACCTACAAATCCATCAGAGGTCCGTAGTTTTCTCGGACTGGCAGGGTATTATCGTCGATTTGTAGAGGGATTCTCTAAAATTGCTTCTGCTTTGACACAATTTACCCGAAAGACCGTGACTTATAAATGGACAGACGCATGTGAATGATGTTTTTAAGAACTGAAGAAACGTTTGAAATCAGCTCCTATCTTAGCAATTCCAACTGGGACTGGAGGTTTTAAAGTTTATAGTGATGCATCGAAGAATGGACTCGGTTGTGTACTAATGCAGAACGATAAAGTGATAGCCTATGCTTCCCGACAATTGAAAGAATATGAAAAGAATTACCCTACCAATGACTTGGAGTAGGCAGCAGTAGTGTTTGCACTCAAAATTTGGAGACATTACCTATACGGCGAACGTTGTGAGATATATACTAATCACAAGAGTTTGAAGTACTTCTTCACTCAGAAAGAACTGAACATGAGACAGAGAAGATGGTTAGAACTTGTGAAAGACTATGACTGTGTTATCAATTATCACCCTGGCAAAGCTAATGTAGTGGTAGATGCACTGAGTCGAAAATCAGCAGAGAAAGTGGCAGCTATGACTTTGATTCAGAAACCTGAACTCCTTGATTTGCAGAGGATGAGCATAGAACTTATTGAACCTGAACTTGTGACGGCCAAACTTGCGGCCTTAACACTTAGACAAACCTTGCTGGACCGAATTCACAATGGACAACAGAGTGAAGAATACTTTGCTAAAGTGAAGAAAGACATTACTTCAGGTCAACCATCTGGTAGGGTTATACTAGAAAGTATGCTTTTACTTTGTATAACTAAACTGAATCTTTGAGCTTTATTTGAAATAAATCTTTTATCACTGTGCTTTAGATAAATATGAATGTTCTTTATTTATTGCAATCCGTTCATATAATAGTACAGGTTACACTATAGATAAATGTGGTGATCCTCGGATAACTCACAGCAAGATCACATTATCAGTTTCTTGTAACAAGTACTAAATTCACAACAAAGATAGGATTTGAACACCCCATTGGTAAATGGTTGATGTGTAGATCCCAGATTGGCCTATCTTGACCAAGGGATTGCACTAGTGCATGATGATGCATTGAAGAGGACCTATAGAGAGGTAATTCTTCCGTACTGATTTATGGGATGAAGAATTAGACCTCAGTGGTGATCCGTGTGTGGCACTATATTTTGTTATGGGTAGAAAGTCAATAAGACTCAATACTTTGTATCTTGGGTGACGCCATTGAGAACATGACAGTTGCTAAGATTTAATACAGAGGAACGTGTGCTTGGAGAGTCATGCTCATTAGTCCCCTTGGTGGGCTCTAAACGTTCGTCATACTAAATCTTGCAAGTGGAATTTATTTCCGGTATGATGATAAAGAAGAGTTGTCCTTACTCCAAGGTTAAGATGTTAAATTAATTAAAGAGTTCAGTGGCTTGATTAATTAAAGGATAAAAGAATCTTAAACAAGGGAAATAATGACCGGGAGCCATATGATTGTAATATGGGTTAAGATAGATAGTGCAACATTAATCCTATAGTGGAGTGAGATTAATGTTAATGGGCTGAATGACATTGGGCTCAATGTTAGAATCAAGGCCCATTAGGAGGTCCAATCTTAATTCTCCTAAAGGCCCCTCAAGTAGACCAATCAAATGTCGAACAATTGACAAGGTGATTAAAAATAAAAGAAATATTTTTAGGGCCCAATTTATTTGATAATTTTCGAAAATTATGTGTGTATTAATGTAGTGAGAGATTTTATAAAAAATAGATATGTATCTTGAATACATGAATATCTAATAAATCAAGATCTCATGAAATTAAATATACATTGTATTTTTTTCGAAAATAATGAAGAAAGAATTATCAAGAATTGAATATTTAATATTCAAGATTATCAAGATTAGAATATTTGATATTCATGATAATCAAGATTAGAATATTTGATATTCATGATAATCAAGATTTGAAATATTAGATATTCAAGATATTTAAGATCTTGTATTCTCATTATAAATATGAGATGATACAAGACTTCATATCATTCCATAATTCATAGAGATTTTCGAAAATCACAGTTCCATAGGGCAACAAAATTATTTTCTTTCCTTGTGTTGTGGCCTCCCACCTGGTGTACGAATAAGGACCCCTTCAAGTTTATTGTTGAGGATACTTCGCTATAACTGTCGAAAATCATAGTTCTATAGGGCAACAAGGGAATACTTGAGAAGGCTTTTGGTTTATCAAGTTGAGGATCTAAAGAAGGACGCCTTTAAGTTTATTGTTGATACTACTTGGCTCTAAAGGATCTCAAAGGACGCCTTTGATCTCAATAACCTTGCGAAAGCAGCTCAACAAGGACGCCTTTTGTCTCAGAAACTGCCTTTTCTCCAAGAGGTATAATTCACTAAATCCCTTAGTTCCGCATGTTTAGAGCTTTATGTGATATTATCTGTTCATACATTTTGCACGCAAAGCCTGTTGTTGGGTATACAATTATTTGATTTAATTATGTTTAAATCATGATATTAATTGTGGGCTTAAATTTGTATTTAACATAAATCTCGAATAGATCTGCATTTAATTCCCCCATGAACTGGTATCAGAGCTGGTTTCGAGCTCTATATGTTAAATTGTAATTTAAGTGTTTA
Organism: Prunella vulgaris; assembly: GCA_026898435.1. Classification (NCBI taxonomy): domain Eukaryota; kingdom Viridiplantae; phylum Streptophyta; class Magnoliopsida; order Lamiales; family Lamiaceae; genus Prunella; species Prunella vulgaris. The sequence continues at coordinate 710,104 of JAPKLY010000192.1, forward strand.
ATATTAAATTTGAAAATTGGATAGTAGAATTGCTAGATCTTTTTTGCAGCTATCCAATTGTCATGGTATTTAATATTTTTTTATGCATGCATGTATGATGATTCGGTTTTAAAATCAGATTCTTTCGGATCGTTTTTCCCGTGAGAAAATTCACGGGTAGACTAGGATGTTTTTATGTAATAGACTAGTCTAGACGATAGGTTTATTTATTTTTTGTAAATAAATTGTAACGGATATCGAAGATGAAGAACGGAGATTTTAAGGCCCAAAAACAAAGTTGTTGTAATTTTGTTGCAGTCGAGTGGGAGCTTAATCGAGACGGACAATAAAGCTTGAAGACGAACGGTAATTACGATATCTCGTAGTCAAAATGAGAAATTAGACCATGATAATTGGATATAACGTGCCAATTTGTTTAATTTGTTTTGATGCATGCTTTATTTATTTAATTTGATTAAATATTTGATTGCATGAATATTGTGATGAAAAATCTCAACTCCGAAAATTACTAAGTATGTTTTAAATATAATTCGATATTTTATTCTAGATAATAAAATTGAATTATTTGGCCTCCATGATTTATTTTTTTGTGAAGTCTTTTGGCTACGCGTTCGCAAGCATCTTTCTCCCTATCGGATAGGCCAAAGGAAAAGTTCACATGAACAAATTCCCAAAAGGATAATTGTGGATTATTATTAGTGGCGGTATTGACCCTCCCATCGAGTGGCTTATTCAAAACGAAGTAATAATCATGTATTTAATCATGGTTAATACTTAGGTATAAAATTGGCACTTTAATACTCCCTATCGGAGTCCCTACCAATTTTATATGGTCAAGTGACAGCCGATTATTAATTTTTGAAATTAAAAGTTTGTAACTGTTCTTGTTTGTAACTTGTTTAAACGTGTTTGCATAAACGTCCACACTCATCGTGGCTTATGTGAACTATTTTAAGATGTCGGCCGATTAATGCTATGTATTTTTTTTGAGATTTTAATACAAAGCATGATCGAAATTTGTGATAATCTTTGTGAATTGATGTATGTATTGATGCAATGTATGTTTTATTTAAGTTCAGCATGTCGTCTCTTTTTAATCCACTATTTACAATACTTAAAGTTAACAAATTGGAAGGTGAAAACTAATGATTGGAAACATCACTTATTTATTGTCCTAACCGCACAACAACACAAATGGGTTCTTGACACACCAAAGCCCCCTACGCCTACGGATGAAGCGGATATTGCCGAAAGGGAATACCATAGGGAGTGGATGAAATCCGATGAAATGACTAGGTGTACCATCTTGGCTTCAATGTCAGATGTGTGCAACACCAACACCAAGACATGGATTCCGCTTCTGATATGATGCTAAACCTAAAGGAGATGTTTGCTCATCAGAATCGTAGGGCTACGCAAATCACCATGCCAGACATGTTATCGCTGAAAATGGTGGAGGGAACGCCCATAAGGGATCACGTTCTCAAAATGATGGGCTACCTCAACAAGTTAGAGGTACTTGAAATGCAAGTTGATTTCGTTCTCCCTTCTCTACCGAAAAGTTTTGAGCTGTTCAAGTTGAACTGTATGATGAATAATCAAGAGTTTACGTTGGCACATCTTTTACAAGCTTTGGTATCGGCGGAGACACTCATGGCACACCAAACTCAAATCTTGGTGGCAAGCGGTCCGACTTCTTCCGCACCGAAAGGTGGGAAGAAAAAAAAGAAGACCAAAGGCCCGAACCAAGCTAAAAGTAAAGTGACTAATGAGGGAGGGGTCAAGAAAGCAACCAAAGGGAATTGTTTCAACTGCGGTAAGAAAGGACATTGGAGGACGGCCTGTCCCAAGCTAAAAAAGGCCGGGAAGAAAGGTAATTCTCTTGAAACTTGCTTAGTGGCGTATGCCTCCCATTCGTGGGTAGTGGATACGGGAGCCACTGATCATGTATATTTCACTTTACAGGGGTTCCGGAAAACCTGGCAACTTAGTGCAAATGAGATCCTCATCACATTGGGCGATGCTACGAGGGTAGCGGCTGGCGCAGTGGGAGACGTGCACCTATCTTTTCAAGATAGAGTTTTAGTTTTAAAAGATGTTCTTTATGTTCCCAGTTTTAGGAAGAATTTAATTTCTGTTTCTAAATTGTACGTTGATGGATACTTAGTTTGTTTTAATAATATGGTTGTTATTTTTTGAAACGATGAGTTCATCTGTTCGGGAACATTAGTGAATAATCTTTATACTATTAAAAGTGCACACCACAAGCAAAAAGCTTCTTACAACACATCGACTATTTCTAAGAAAAGGAAATTTTCTTCAACCGTGAACGAAACACTTCTATGGCATCTAAGCCTTGGTCATATTAATCTAAAGAGAATTCAAAGGTTAGTGGCGGAAGGCTCATTGGAGTGTCTCCATGTTGAGCTGTTTCCAATGTGTGAATCTTGTTTAGAGGGGAAAATGACCAAGAGGGCCTTCGAGGCCAAGGGGAATAGAGCTAGTGAAGTGTTGGAAATCGTTCACACTGACGTATGTGGGCTAATGTCGGTTCAACCTAGAGGAGGTTTTGAGTATTTCGTAACTTTTATGGATGATTACTCAAGATATGGGTATGTTTACCTTATGCGGCGAAAATTGGAAACGTTTGATAAATTCAAAGAGTTCAAAGTCGAGGCCGAGAAATATAGGGGAAAGAGTATCATGTTCCTACGTTCGGATCGTGGGGGCGAATACCTCAACAATGAATTTTTGACCAACTTATCAAGTGAAGGGATTGTATCCCAATTGACCGCACCCAGTACCCCTCAACAAAATGGGGTTGCGGAACGAAGAAATGGAACTCTTTTAGAAATGATCAGATCCAAGATGAGTTATTCGGAGTTACCCAAGTCATTTTGGGGATATGCCTTGGAAACAGTGGCTCACATTCTAAACTTGGTGCCATCCAAATCGGTTCCTAAAACTCCCATAGAATTGTGGACCGGACGTAAGCCTAATTTGAGACACATAAGGATTTGGGGGTGTCCGGCATATGTGTTGGATAATGAAGATGAAAAATTGGATCCACGTTCGGAATTGAGGTTGTTTGTAGGATACCCTAGAGGAACAAAAGAGGGTATGTTCTATAGTCCCAAGGACCAAAGAATCGTAATTAGTACGCATTCTAAGTTCTTGGAAGAAGACTATGTGAACAATAGAAAGGCCAAAAGTGAGATTAACTTAGAATGCGTGAGAGGGCTTAATCTTATACCAAAGGTACAAGTTGATGTACCACGCGACACACCAACATAACCGGAGCCTCGTCGTAGTGGGAGTGTGGTGAGACAACCTGAGAGATTCATGTTCGTGGGAGAGTCATCTGACTTGGTCCCCGGGGAAGATGAATTAGACCCATGGACATACGACGAAGTACTCCAAGACAAGGATGCAGATTCTTGGCAAACCGCAATGGAAGCCGAGATGGGTTCTATGGATAAAATTGAGGTGTGGGAGCTTGTTGAGCCACCCAATGGTGTAAAACCCATTGAATGTAAGTGGGTCTACAAGAGAAAAAGAGGATCGGATGGGATGGTTGAGACCTGCAAAGCTAGACTTGTGGCAAAGGATATACTCAGAAAGAAGGGATCGATTATAAGGAAACCTTTTCGCCGGTAGCCATGCTTAAGTCTATCTGTATTCTCTTGGCGATAGCTGCACATCTTGATTTTGAGATCTGGCAAATGGATGTCAAGACAGCTTACCTAAATGGAAGTCTTGAAGAAGAAATCTATATGCATCAACCCGAAGGCTTTATTGAAAATGGCCAAGAGCACCTTGTATGCAAGCTTAAAAGGTCTATCTATGGACTTAAGCAAGCATCGCGAGCTTGGAATCAATGTTTTGATCAAGTAATAAAATCTTATGGTTTTGATCAAAATGAATTTGAGAGTTGTGTGTACAAGAAGTGTGTGGAAACTACCGTGGTATTCTTGATACTATACGCAGGTGACATTTTGCTCATTGGAAAAAATGTGGCGGTGTTATCAGACATGAGGGTATGGTTGTCAGATCAGTTTGATATGAAGGACTTAGGGGAAGCCGATCTTGTCTTAGGGATCAAGATTACTCGAGATCGCAAGAAAAGATTGATCGTCTTATCTCAAGCTTCATACATAGACACTATTTTGAAAAGGTTCAGCGTTCAGAATTCCAAGAAAAGTTTTGTACCTTTTAGACATGGAATTCATCTATCGAAAGAAATGTGTCCGAAGACACAAGAAGAGATAGATTGCATGAAAGGCATCCCATATGCTTCGACAATTGGAAGCCTCATGTATGCTATGCTATGTACGAGACCGGATATCTACTTTGCCGTAGGCATGGTAGCACGATATCAAAGTAACCCCGGGAAAGAGCATTGGACGGCTGTTAAAAACTGTTGGTCCCAAGGGCAGGTTTTAGGGAAGAATACCTTTGAACAAGTCTAGAAGGGGGGGTTGAATAGACTTGTAAGGATTCAAAAACCTTTTTCAAATTATTTGGATTATTCAGAAAACCAGCAGACTACTTGAGGTAGTCTGAATTTGAAAGTAGTGCGCTGTGAATAGTGCAGAAACATTTTTAATGAAAATCAGTTTTAGGTGTTGTGCACAAGTTAAAAGCAGAAAGAAATAAGACAAGACACAAGGGATTTATATTGGTTCGGACCAACTGTCCTACATCCACTCTCCTCAATCCAACTTGGATTTGAGGGACTCTCCACTAACTCACTTACTTCCTCACTTACACAGTTCGAGAGTACTACTCTCTTACAACTTGTCAATGCTACAAACGTAATTGACTTCTCACAGCTTCTACAAAGCTTTTACAAATAATAAGTATGAATGGGGTTTTTTAGTGCAAGTTATAATTCTGACAGAGTTTCGGCTAGCTTAATATGCGTGTAAATCCGATACTGAAATTATCACTGTTACTCTAATTTATAGGGTCAAATAACTAGCCGTTGGGATGGACTAGAAATCTGAGATCCTATAATCTCGTATTCAATCAATCATTGTGATTGATTGAATCTCCATCTTGATTCCTGTCAATCTTCGCGATCTACAATCAATCAAGTTTGTCCCCTTGATTGATTGATCTTCTATTCTGGGAATCTTCCTTCTATGTCGCAAGTCAACCCTTAAAATGATTCCGAAGAATCTGGGCTGAGCACAAGACCTCAGCTGATCTGTCTCCTTAGCTGGTGTACCAGTCTGCTGATACTTGGACCTCAGCTGATGTGCAAGTCTGCTGATGTGCACCTCAGCTGGTCTTCTTGACTTCGTCTGAATACGTCTTTTATCCATGGTCCTTGTCTTGTCTGCGACGTGCTCTCAGCTGATCAGCTCATCTTCTGATGTCAGCTGATCTGTCTCTCCTGATATCAGTAAATGTAGACTCCTCTGGTGATCTGCTCTCGATACTCCAGTGTCAGCTGCTTAAATCTTCTGTCCTCTGAAATCGGCTAAGTTCCCAAGGTCTCAGCTGGTCTTCTTCTCTATGATAGCTTCGGATCTTCTAGGCAGCAAGGTTGATTCCCCCTCACTCGAACCTATCTAATCCTAACTACTCATCAGCTGACTAACATGTACAGCTGGTCCTATTACAAGCTGATTGGTTTATTATATCATCAAAACATCTAACACAGATATCCTAACAAGTTCCCCCTTTTTGATGATATCAAAACCAACTCAGCTGATCACAACAGATAAGCATATTCAATCAAAATTAAGATCATCATAGGACATAAAAGAAGATCTTTAAGTAAGATCTTTAGACAGAATAAAAAGGTGCAGCTGACAACAAGAAGTTGTCTGGAATCATAAAGCTTTATTAAATCAAAAGAGAGAGTACAATCAGAAAGAAATTACCTAATCCTCAGCTGACTCAGCTGGACTATTACATGAGGAGAGGTCTTCTGCTGTTGAGAGGAACTTGCATCCAGTCAAGGAATCTCTTCTCTATCTTCTTCAGAGCTGGCAGAGAGTTGTGAGAAAGTTGAGAAAAGAGTTGAGTAATCTGCAACCAATACTTCCTGATTTCCACCCAGTCTATCTTCCCACTCTCATCAGTTGGGGTTGGAAGATACTCTATCTCAGGCAACTCTGGCTGAACTTCCACCTTAAGCATCTCATCCGTAATAGCTCTGAAGAATTTCAGAAAGGTCTCCTTTAACCAGTTTCTAAACTCAGCATTCTTCTCTATTTCTCCTCTGGTATCTTCTCCTCTGAGGACATAGAAGTGGATCATGGTCTTAGCCTTAATGGTTTTCCAGAGATCCACCAGCTCATCAGACAATTGATTGTAGAACATATCAATTGGTCCGTCAACCAAAGGCTCATTTGGATCTCGAATAAATTTTCCACTTCTAGTTCTGCTACCCTGAGAGACTGATAGCTTCCTCTGATATCGCCTTTCAAGCTCATCATTCATTTCTCTTTCCTGCCTCTTCCTCCTCTCTTCTGGAGTCTCCTTTTCAGCTAGCTACAACTCCTTTGCCAGCTTCTGATAAAGTTCAGCATTCATAATCCTCTTCTTTTTCTCTCTTTCTTCAGCAACCACTTCTTGCCTTTGCAGGGCCTCAGCTATCTTCTGATCTCTCAGCTCCTGAGTCTTCTGGGCTGCAATCTTTCTTGTGTTGATTTAGTCTTCAACATTTTCTACTCTGGCAGACAAAACACCGTGATTGTCTACCAGTAGAGCTCTCAGAGAGGCCATTTCAGATTGCAGGGCAGCAATAGCAGCTGAGTTCTTCTCTTCCCCCTTTTTGATATCATCAACCATTGAAGTAGAGGGTAGAGAAGCAGGAAGATTATCCACAATGGCTTTTAGGTCCTCCTGACCATTTTTGCATTCAGTAATTTGACCTTCTAGCCTTTCAGAAACCAGTGTGAATCTTTCAGATTCAGCAGAGAGAGTAGCAGATGCATCATCAGTGAAAGCCCTGGCAGTTGACTTGAAGTGCTGTAGAGTTTGGAAGAATTCAATCCTGGTGGCATATAAGTTGTCCTCCATAGCATCTTTCAGCTTGTTGCGATGATCCAGTAGAACTTGATGAACTTGTTTTTCAATCAGAGAGGGGGCAGCAGACTTGGCAGCCAAAAGAGTGGCTTTGACCTCCCTGATGTGATCATCAAAATAATCTTTCAGTTGACCCAAAATAGTAGGGGTTACCTGATTAGCTGGGGTGATCTCAAAGTTTGCTGCCGGAGGGATGAACTCAGACTCAGCTATTTCTGGGCAATCCAGGGCAACCCCATCCTTGAGCAATAAAGCACTGGCAACCTTCCTCAACCCTTCAGGGGATGTCAGCTGGGATGGTGCCTTAACTTCCATGGCATCCATCAGAATTTCTTCCCACTCTGTAAATGCTGCTTCTCCCATCTCCTTTATCAATGCCAGAAAGAAGGTAACTGGCCCTTCTCTTGCTTGTGCCCAGGCAAGACCATCAGCAAGAATGTCTTGATAGGCAGGGTAAGGGTTAAGTTCTGGGATGTAAAGGGATATGTGGGCTAGGGCAGTTATGATCATCCCTCATTCAAGAAGCCCCTTTGAACGATAGTGAGATAGGCGTGCTTGTTTGGCCATTTCTGTGGGGGAGTTGGGGTTATCAAGGTTGATGGGTTCACGGTGAGAGGCTATGGGAATAGCTGAAGGCTCGCCAGAGGTAGCTATCTCCTCTGGTTCATTGCCGGCTGGAATATGTGAGGGTGAAGGAGAAAGGTGTTGGGAAGGATCAGATAAGGGAGAAGGTGAAGCTGACCTGATGGGTGAAGTAGCTAAAGGTGCATCTTCAGAGGAATGGAGAACCTCTGTCTCAGCTACCGAAGGCTCAGCTGATTCCCTCTCTTCTGACTCTTCTTCCTCTCCATCAGAGCCAGAGGCAGAATCCTCATCTGAATCATCTTTCTCAGCTGATTCCTCTACGGCCTGCTCTTCTTCATCTGAAGGCTCATAAACCAGCAGAGTAGCCCTCTCTGCTGAAGATTTCTTCTTCTTCAGACTGCACAGCACAGCAGTATCATCATCTGCATCAGAATCAAAGGAGAGCTTCCTTTGAACAGGAGTGGTTTCTTTCTTGGATTTCTTTGTTCTCCCTCCTCCAGTAGGCTTTGAAGCCTTCCTCTTCTGCTTCTTTCCATGACCAGCAGAAGGACCAGGGGCAGCAGCTACTGGATTAGCTTTGGAATCTGAGTCAGCTGGCCCAATGACATCCAAGTTACTTCCCCTCAGAAACTTGGTGTGGTTGTACTCAACAACCCAATCTTCATCCCACTTGTGCTGGGGCAGCAGATGATTCAAGATTATAGTAATCTTGGTAGCCATGGAGCACTTCAACTTAAAACTGTAAACCTGTTGCCCAGCCACTTCCTTGGCAACACATCTTTTGGACTCCTGTTCCAAGCGGAACCATAGCAGACTCACCCAGTCTGCTCGCACCCCATCAAGAATCGTGAGGGCCAAGCTCAGGCGAAGTTTGGTAATGGCGTCCAAACTCCCCTGTTCTGCCAAGATAACCTTGGTCACCACATCCATCAAAAACCGGAATCGTCTCCTCAACATAGACTTCTTCAGATTTGTGGTGGTATCCCTATGACTCTTCCTGGCCATAATCTTGAAAGTGTCCAGGTAGTCGGCTTCTTTGTATTTGGGTGGTTGAACACCAGTGGAGGATAGGCCAAAGAGATTAGCAACCGCATCTTTGGAAATAACAACAGCTTTTCCATCAACCAAGGAGCCTATGGAGTTTGAACTGAACTGGGCCTTGAGAAGGAATTGAAAGGCGTAGAAGTTTAGGGTTTTATGGTCAGGGGGGGTCATGGAGATGATGGTTCGGAGATTGTGATGCTGAAGAAGGTTTAGGATTTCTCTAATCTCAGGAACCCTAGTTGTGTCGTAATCGACACACATATCTGCGTACATCTTTTCCTTGAACATCATTTGCATAGCTTTAGTTGTCATACCTTCAACACAGAGGTTAGGTACACAGAGAATAATATGCAAGAGTAAAAAGAGAAGAAAGAGTTCGTAGCAGAAAGGTTTTCTGAAAGAAGTTAAAGGGGTATATATAGAGATCGAAAGATATGAGCAGATTTTCCAAAATTAAAAATGATCAATTTTGATCGTAGATTTGTATTTTGCATCACACAAATCAGAGGTTCAGAATAGATGACCTTAGAGAATTTTGGAGGTGATGCGTGGATATTAGGGTTTTGAAAGGTTTTGACCGCCCAAAAGATTCGCCTTTTTGAAAAAGGTAATGATGAAAAAAACTTTTTGAGAAAATTTATGCGGTGATAAATTAATTACAACTGACACCTTATTTTGAAAAAGGTAATAAATCCCCGATTTTTCGTAAGAGAAAAGATTTGATTGCCAATTTTCTAAAATTATTTTTAGAAACACAGGATTTATTAAATTTTTTAAAAGATTTTAGACAAAATTTTAAAACCGACACGAAGAAAATATAAATACTTATCGTGAGTCTGACGTGGCAAGGTCAGCTGATAAGAAAAATCTTCGTGAAAATCTTCTCTACTCATCTGGGTCTATATAGTCAGCTAACATGGACCAGCTGAAGTAAGGTGGCCTTGTCTGACTTTCATAACTTATCCCTGTATCAAGTTAAACATAACAAGATAGAGAAAAGAAAAGAAAGAATAAGAAGACATACCAGATTAGCTGATGTGAGGATCAGCTGATTACTTCAGCAAAATAGTCCTCAGCTGGATACCAGCTGACTACCAATTTTCCCAAAAACTTTCTTTCTAGAGAACTGCTCCTCCATCTATCATTCCTAACTCTGCTACTAATTCTCTGAATCTTACCTCTGCTAAAGGTTTGGTAAGCACATCTGCTCTCTGCTTCTCCGTATGAATCTTCTCCATCCTGATATCTCCCTTCTCAGCATGATCTCGAAGAAAATGATGTCTTATGTCCACATGCTTGCATCTAGTATGGAGAACTGGATTCTGAGTAATGGCTATTGCACTTGTGCTATCACAGAAGATAGGTATCTCTTCTGTGATCACATGGTAGTCCCTCAGCTGCTGTCTGATCCAGAGCAGCTGAGAACAGCAGCTACCAGCAGCCATGTACTCTGCCTCTGTTGTAGAAGTAGCTACTGAAGTCTGCTTCTTGGAGAACCAAGATATTAGCTTACTTCCCAGAACCTGACATGTGCCAGAGGTTGATTTCCTATCAATCTTGCACCCTCCATAGTCAGAGTCTGAGTACCCACTCAGCTGAAAGTTGTCATCAGCTGGGTACCAGAGGCCTAGATTGTATTTACCCTTCAAATACTTTACAATCTTCTTTGCTGCTTCCAGATGAGATTTCTTAGGATTTGCCTGAAATCTTGCACAAACCCCTACTGCAAAGCTGATATCAGGTCTGCTGGCAGTGAGATAAAGCAGAGAACCAATAAGTCCCCTATATTGTGTCTGATCAACTTTCTTACCAGCCTCATCTGGATCCATGCTAAAGTTTGCCATCATTGGAATCTTAGCTTCTATACTGTTACTGACTCCAAACTTTTCTATCAAATTCTTGGCATACTTAGCTTGGCTAATGAAAGTTCCATTGGACATCTGCTTCACCTGCAGTCCAAGGAAATAAGTCATCTCCCCCATCATGGACATTTCGAACTTGCTAGTCATCAACTTGCTAAACTGATCACACATCTGCTTGTTGGGGGAGCCGAAGATAATATCATCCACATAGATCTGCACTAAGAGGATATCATCTCCATCTTCCTTTCTGAAAAAGGTTTTGTCTATCTTTCCTTTACTGAATCCACTGTCCAGTAGGAACTGTGATAGAGTATCATACCAAGCCCTAGGTGCTTGCTTTAGTCCGTATAAAGCCTTCTGCAACCTATAAACCTTGTTCCCTGTTGGGACAATCTGAATATTTTGATTAGATCCCAAAACCCCTGATGAATTCGCTTAAGTATAGTTGTTCAGGATAAAATAGTTCAGGATTGTTAGGTTAGAAATTCAGAACGGAAAGGTCATAGTGAAGACTGAAGAATGTTGGAAGTCGACCCAACTTACTGAAGTTTGAAGTGTAATCCATCCTGAAGAAGTCAGTCAGCCTTACTGAAGACTGTCTGTTCTGAATCTAAAGATCGAAGCCTGCTGATCCATCCTGAAGACTATCCTGAAGTACCATTGGCTGATGTTTCTACTGAGTACACTAAGCATACTCAGGACAGAACTTAGTCAGTGAAGATTAAAGTGTTACCTATCAGGCTGTGCTGAACGCACTTAGGACCTGACTTAGGCCTTGGATCAGTTTATCAGCAAAAAGGTTACACATACTGGGCTGAATAACCTATCAGGCTGTGTTGAATGCACATAGGACCTGACTAAGGCCGTGGTTCAGTTCACCTGAATCATTTAAGACCAAAGCAAAAAGGTTATTTATGCTATGGGACAAGAGACAAAGAGAGTGTCAGTTAGACTCCATTAAGGCACACGTTCAGACTGAGTTATTATCAAGAGACTCAGAGCATTGAATGTACGAGGAAGGATAAATGTCTGAAGATCAACTAGCCGTTATAGCGGAGAGCCAATGATCTTTCGACACGTATGCACGGAGTCTGCGCAGCATTTAATGCGGCATTTAATGCGTCTCAAAAGCTGCAGGTGATGTGACAACTTGCCAGAATAAGCATGGCGGGTAGGTCAAACAGTATTTCTAGCCTGCAACTACTCTAAAATAGGAAAGATTTAATTTGATCTCCTCCAATGGATCTATTTTAAATCTTCCCTATAAATATGGAGAACCTTTCACCCATTCAAGGTTAACGGGAAATTTCCAAGAGAAAACTCTCAAGAATCCAAGCTCATCAAGCATACTATAAACAACACTCTGCAATTAAATTTCCCTAGTGTTGTAGTAGGATTCACTCTGTATTTTGCTTAGATTGATAACTCTAATATTTAGCACTGTATTGTATTGCTAGAGCTATCCTAGTTGGAAACCAGAATACTAAACCTCTCAAGGTGTGAGATAGGTTGGTTAGAAGGACTGGGACTTGTAAAATGCCCAGGGGTCAGTTCCTAAGAGAGGAAGTTGGCTACTCGTGTCCCTTGGCACGTAAAACCCAAGTACCTATCCTCAGGGTTTTGAGGATAGCTTCCTGTTAAATCAGGTCGTGGATGTAGGAGTTGGTTATCACCGAACCATGTTAAAAAGTCCCCTGCGTGCTGATTTACTGCTTTGTTCAGGATCATAACTGTCATCATATTAAACTGAACATACTGCATTGTCTTTAACTTCAGGACTGAATCAATCATCCTGAATCTGAATACTGTGCACTCAGCCTTAACCACCTTTTACTAAGCAACTCAGAGAAAACATTTTCAGAAACTAAAACGAGTAGAATCTAAGGGCTCACTTTCCGCACGTACTCTGGCTCACTGAGATAGTAGTCCAACTGACTCGCTTCCGAGCAGTCAGTAGGTTTGTTATCTCTACTGAGCTTCCGAGCACTTTTCTCACACTCAGTTTATCTGACTCGTTACTGAACCGTCCCTGCTGCCCCTGTGGACTTTCAGCATACTGAGTACTTCAGGGAATCCTAACTGAGTGCGTTAGAGCATTTTTCTGAGTCTTTCAGAAAAAACTGACATCAGTGTATTCCCCCCCATACACTGATTTAACTCATTTCGGGACCAACATTCCCAATCTCAAATCATGGTGGCTGTTCCACATAAACCTCTTCTGCCTGGATTCCATTCAGAAAAGCTGACTTGACATCCATCTGATATACCTTGAACCCTTTGAAAACAGCATAGGCCAGAAACAATCTGATGGATTCTAGTCTTGCCACAGGAGCAAATGTTTCATCATAGTCAATCCCCTCTGACTGTGAATACCCCTGGGCTACTAGCCTTGCCTTGTTTCTAACCACTACATCATTTTCATCCTTTTTATTCTTAAAGACCCACTTAGTGCCTATGACTTTCTGATGTTTGGGCCTCTCCACTAAAGTCCAAACTTCTTGTCTTGCAAACTGATTTAGCTCCTCTTGTATAGCTACAATCCAGTTTGGGTCTTTAAGAGCTTCATGAATGTTCTTGGGTACTATCAGAGACACATAACAGCTGAATTGAGCACCCAAGTTTAGCTTTCTTTTGGTCTGAACACCTACACTTGGATCTCCTAGAATCTGTTCAGCTGGGAAATCAGACAATGTCTTCTTGCCCCTTTGAGGTGCCATAGTCTGCTCCTCTTGGGTTTTGTCTGATATTCCCCCTTGGTTAGTGTCAGGAGTCAATGTGCCATCATCTGGTGCTGATGAGGGCTTATCAGCTGATTTGGGCTCATCATCTGAATCTGAATCTGATTCTATCCTAGGTACCACTACCTTAACCAAATCTGGCTTGTCTGACAGATTCAGCTGATCCACCTCATCTGCCAGCTTCTCCTTGATGTACTCATGAAAAGATTCATCAAATACAACATGGGGTGTCTCCTCCACACTGAGAGAGACTTTATTAAAGACTCTATAGGCTTTGCTACTTCCAAAATATCCTAAGAATATTCCTTCAGCAACCTTAGCATCAAAAGTTTTTAACTTAGTCTTTCAATTGTCATGGATGAAACACATACACCCAAAAATATGGACAGAGGAAAGGTTAGGAGTTTTACCCTTGTACATTTCATAAGGAGTCTTCCCATGTCTATTGACTGGTAGACACCTATTTTGGATGAAGCATGCAGTATTGATGGCTTCTGCCCAAAACCTTTGAGGAGTCTGATATTCAGCTAACATAGTCCTTGCTGCCTCCTGGAGGGTTCTGTATCTCCTCTCAGCTAACCCATTCTGCTGAGGTGTTCTGGCAGCTGAAGTCTCATGCTGAATACCATTATCCCTGCAATAGTCAGAAACAACAGAGTTAAGAAACTCAGTATCTTTATCACTTCTGATTCTGACTATGCTGAGGTCCAGCTCCTTCTGAATCCTCTTGAACAACTCCAGCATCTTGACCATAGTCTCATTCTTCTTGAACAAGAACACTACCCAAGTGAATCTTGTATAGTCATCAACAATCACCAGTGTGTACTTCCTTCCACTGAAGCTAAGAGGTGAGACTGGTCCAAACAAGTCCATATGACGCAGCTGGAGTGCTTTTGTTGTTGAAGTACTCTGCGCATCTTTGAATGAGGCTTTAGTCTGCTTCCCTTTCTGACAGGCATCACACTTCTGTTCAGATGCAAACACCTTATTTGGTAGACCTCTGACTAGACCCTTCCTTGCAACCTTGTTAAGAGTCTTGAAGTTCAGATGACCTAGTCTCTTGTTCCAGAGCCAGCTGATCTCTGATGAGCTTTTAGCAACCAAACATGAGTCAGCTGGACAACTTGCAAAATCTACAAGATACATATTACCTCTTCTGAGGCCAGTTAGTAGCACCTGCTCATTTAAATCATTAATAAGAAGGCATGAGTTCTTAGAGAATCTTACTGAATATCCCTTGTCACAGAATTGGGATACAGACAGAAGATTGTGCATAAGCCCTTCTACATAGTAGACTTCTTCAACTCTTGTTCCTTTGATCAGTAGAGTACCAACTCCTCTGGTGACTCCAAAATTGTTGTCACCTAACACAACTCTAGGCCCATCAAGCGTTACAAAGTCCTGGAGGAGATGCTTCTCAAAGGTCATGTGCTTCGAGCAACCACTATCAATGTACCAGACATGGCCTTTGGCTTCTCCTCTTTCTATAGGGATAGAGTTTACCTGAAATTAAAACTCAGGCTTTAGGTACCCTATCTTTGGGTCCTGATTGGTTAGTTTTGACTTTCTGGATCCACAGGTAGAGATCATCCTTATGAGGTTTAGGGGATCTCAACCTTCTACCATACTTGTCCACAAATATCATCTCCCTCAGGAGATCTTTTCTAGGGCGATGAGTGATAACAACAGGTTTGTAGTTGGGTTGCTCAAAAGGATAATTTCGGCTTGATCCTCCGAATGACTCATAAACTTTAGCAGGTGAAGGCTTACCTACTTTGGTTACATTAAAAGTAACGCAGGGCTGAGGTCTGTTTCGCTTGGGTTTACTCTGCTAAGATGACCCAGGCTTATCATTCCTCTGCTGATTCTGCTGAGGTTTCCTTGTCTTAGCTGAGCTATGACTTGGATTCCTCTCCTGGTCTCGGGGCTTCTGAGCTTTGGACTTATGTTGGTTGTCAGCAGGCTTCTGAGTTTTAGTACTCTTCTGCTCTGCTGAAACCTTGTGATCACCAGCAGACTTCTGAGCTTTGGAGCTCTTCTGTCCAGCTGGGACCTTTTCTGTCCCTCTGCTCTTTTGCCCTTCTGATCCAGATGCAGGCTCAGCTGGCCCTTTACCCTTTCGAGGATCCCTAATTAATCCACTGTCACCTTTCTTCTTCTTTTGTGGTTTGGGTTTGGGATAACCAAGACCCCTTTTATCATTCACAGTTTGTGAGGACTTAACTATTTCAGACACGGCATTCTTTGCCTTAGTCAGCTGATCCACTTTCAGCTGAAGCTGCTGTGAATTTTTGATTGTCAGTTCATTCTGCTTGAAGAGTTCATCGAACTTAGCTGTCAGCAGATTATGTTCTTCACTCAAGACAGTGTTCTCAGAAAGTAGCTTTTCTATCAGCTTCTCCTGTTCCTTACATTTTGCTATTAAGTCAGCAGACTTGTTAGCTTGTGAATCATAGGATATCACTGGTAGTATAGCATTTTCCAGATCTTGTCTCATGCTTAAAACTTCAGCTTTCAGACTTGAGTTCTCCTCTTCTAGCTTAGAACAAACTTTTAAGGAGGATTGGAGATCAGACAACAACTTGTGTATATCTGACTCCATAGAATAGGTAGAGGAGCAAGATTAGCTAACAGAGGGGGTAGGAGAATTTACCTCTTCTACCTTAGCCATGAGGCAGATGTCATCCTCTGATTTAGAATCAGATGAGGATGAGGATGAACTGATATCCTGCTTCTCCTCCTCTGCCAGCAGAGCTCTCTTATCAGCGAACCTGCGATCTCTCTTGATCCTCTTCTCTTCTCTCTCCCTTGGGGTAAGCTGAGGACAATCATAACTGAGATGTCCTGGCTTGCTGCAGGTGAAGCAAACACCATCTCCTCCTCTTCTGGGACTTGGCTCCCTCCTTCTCTCTGGAGACTTGTATCTGGTCTCCTATTCATCTGGTGGTCTTCTGGCATCAGATGACTTCTGGTATCTTCTGGAAGAATCACTCTTATTCTTCTTCCAATGGGATCTATACTTCTGGAACTTGTTTGACATCTTGTCAAACTTCTTGGTTAGCAAAGCAAGTTGCTCCTTTAAGCTCATGTCCTCTGGAGTAGAGGACTTCTCTTGACTATCAGCTACAGCAGAGAAAACAACATTCTTTGTGGCTGATGAAGTTGGAGTCTCATCTTCTTGATCTTCTTCTTGGATATCGAACTCATGTGCATTCAGATGAGATAGCAGTGTATGATGACTCATCTCAGATAGAGTTGTCTCTTTAATTACTGTCACCTTCACGCTCCATCTTGGAGTAAGAGATCTCAAATTTTTGTTATTAATCTCTTTCTCCGAGTAATCCTATCCTAAGGAGCTTGCCTTATTCAGTATGTTTGTCAGCCTCATATCTAGCTGATCAATGGTTTCATCAGCTTTCATTTTAAATGTGTCAAAGGTATGTAGAACGGCTTGAAGCTTGTTCTCTTTGATTTGATATGTCCCTTCACACATCAAGGAGAGTTTCTCCCACATCTCCTTAGCGGTTTTGCACGTCTTGATTTTCTCTATATATTCTTTGGAGAGAGTCTCGATGATTTCTGTTCTGGCCACTTGATCTATGTTGAAGAGTTTCCTTTCAGCATCGTTTATTTCACTCTTCTTCTTCTCTGTCTTCCTTCTTTCGCTGATCTCAGCTTCTGGAGTCTTGCCATCACTTACTCCTTCCCAGAAAAACTTGATTGGCCCTTCCTCCAGAACATCTAGCATCCGATCATGAATGGCTCCAAGGTGATTCTCCATTCTGAATTTCCAGTAATCATAATCTTCTGTGGAGAATTCTGGTAACTTCCTTGTCTTGGATCCACTCTTTTTGTAGGAAAACATATCCGCAAGTGATTAGATAAAAAGCACACAAAATTTTTTAAAAACAGATTTTCAGGGATCTATCCAGGTGACCACCAAAAGCTTTCTCAGGCTGTGGTCTTTTGGACACACAACTCTGATACCACTTGTTGGTCCCAAGGGTAGGTTTTAGGGAAGAATACCTTTGAACAAGTCTAGAAGGGGGGGTTGAATAGACTTGTAAGGATTCAAAAACCTTTTTCAAATTATTTGGATTATTCAGAAAATCAGCAGACTACTTGAGGTAGTCTGAATTTGAAAGTAGTGCGCTGTGAATAGTGCGAAAACATTTTTAATGAAAATCAGTTTTAGGTGATGTGCACAAGTTAAAAGCAGAAAGAAATAAGACAAGACACAAGGGATTTATAGTGGTTCGGACCAACTGTCCTACATCCACTCTCCTCAATCCAACTTGGATTTGAGGGGCTCTCCACTAACTCACTTACTTACTCACTTACACCGTTCGAGAGTACTACTCTCTTAAAACTTGTCAATGCTACAAACGCAATTGACTTCTCACAGCTTCTACAAAGCTTTTACAAATAATAAATATGAATGGGGTTTTTTAGTGCAAGTGATAATTCTGACAGAGTTTCAGCTAGCATAATATGCGTGTAAATCCGATACTGAAATTATCACTGTTACTCTAATTTATAGGGTCAAATAACTAGCCATCGGGATGGACTAGAAATCTGAGATCCTATAATCTCGTATTCAATCAGTCATTGTGATTGATTGAATCTCCATCTTGATTACCGTCAATCTTCGCGATCTACAATCAATCAAGTTTGTCCCCTTGATTGATTGATCTTCTATTCTGGGAATCTTCCTTCTATGTCGCAAGTCAACCCTTAAAATGATTCCGAAGAATCTGGGCTGAGCACAAGACCTCAGCTGATCTGTCTCCTCAGCTGGTGTACCAGTCTGCTGATACTTGGACCTCAGCTGATGTGCAAGTCTGCTGATGTGCACCTCAGCTGGTCTTCTTGACTTCGTCTGAATATGTCTTTTATCCATGGTCCTTGTCTTGTCTGCGACGTGCTCTCAGCTGATCAGCTGATCTTCTGATGTCAGCTGATCTGTCTCTCCTGATATCAGTAGATGTAGACTCCTCTGATGATCTGTTCTTGATACTTCAGTGTCAGCTGCTTAAATCTTCTGTCCTCTGAAATCGGCTAAGTTCCCAAGGTCTCAGCTGGTCTTCTTCTCTATGATAGCTTCGGATCTTCTAGGCAGCAAGGTAGATTCCCCCTCACTCGAACCTATCTAATCCTAACTACTCATCAGCTGACTAACATGTTCAGCTGGTCCTATTACAAGTTGATTGGTTTATTATATCATCAAAACATCTAACACAGATATCCTAACAAAAACATTCTGAATTATCAAAAGAGAACTCGAGATAGAATGTTAGTTTATCAGTTAGATAGTCTAATCCTCGTCGGTTATATGGACTAGGATTTCCAATTAGACTTAGATTCTAGAAAGTCTACCTCGGGTAGTGTGTTCTGTTTGGGAGGTGGAGCCGTGACATGGAGAAGCGTTATGAAGAAATGCATCCCTGATTCTACCATGGAAGCCGAGTATGAAGCTGCTTGTGAAGAGGTGAAAGAGGAGGTATGGCTCAAGAACTTCTTAGTGGACTTGGATGTTGTTCCGAATTTGCCCGACATCATCACGATTTATTGTGACAATGCCAGAGCAGTTGCAAATTCAAGGGAACTAAGAGCCCACAAAGCCAGCAAACACATTGAAAGGAAGTACCATCTTATAAGAGAAATCGTTAAGAGAGGAGACATAGAAGTGGCAAAGATCGCAACGGAAGACAACCTAGCTGATCCTTTCACAAAGGGTCTGCCTCTGTCGACATTCGAGAGACATGTGGAAGGAATGGGAGTCAAGTGTGTTGCCAATCTGCTTTGAGTATAAGTGGGAGAAATTATTAGGACATGTGTACTACATAGACATGCTGTAGTATACTTAAAAGCAGACTTTGAGTATAAGTGGGAGATTGTTAGGGTTATACTAGAAAGTATGCTTTTACTTTGTATAACTAAACTGAATCTTTGAACTTTATCTGAAATAAATCTTTTATCACTGTGCTTTAGATAAATATGAATGTTATTTATTTATTGCAATCCGTTCATATAATAGTACGAGTTACACTATAGATAAATGTGGTGATCCCCGGATAACTCACAGCAAGATCACATTATCAGTTTCTTGTAACAAGTACTAAATTCACAACCAAGATGGGATTTAAACACCCCAAGATGGGATTTAAACACCACATTATCAGTTTCTTGTAACAAGTACTAGTGAATTATGATGTATTGAACAGGACCTACAGAGAGGTAATTCTTCCGTACTGATTTATGGGAGGAAGAATTAGACCTCAGTGGTCGTTTATTTCTAAACCTCTGTCCCTTAAATAGGACTGTGTGTGATCCGTGCGTGGCACTTTATTTTGTTATGGGTAGAGAGTCAATAAGACTCAATACTTTGCATCTTGGGTGACGCCATTGACAACATGATAGTTGCTAAGATTTAATACAGAGAAACGTGTGCTTGGAGTGTCTTACATGATTAGTCCCCTTGGTGGGCTCTAAACGTTCGTCATAATAAATCTTGCAAGTGGAATTTTTTTCGGTATGATGATAAAGAAGAGCTGTCCTTACTCGAAGGTTAAGATGTTAAATTAATTAAAGCGTTCAGTGGCTTGATTAATTAACGGACAAAAGAATTTTAAACACGATAATGGCCGGGAGCCATATGATTGTAATATGGGTTGAGATGGATAGTGCAACATTAATCATATAGTGGAGTGAGATTAATGTTAATAGGTTGAATGACATTAGGCTCAATGTTAGAATTCAAGGTCCATTAGGAGGTCCAATCTTAATTCTCCTAAAGGCCCCTCAAATAGCCCAATCAAATGTCCAGCAATTGACAAGGTGATTAAAAATAAAAGAAATATTTTTTGGGCCCAATTTATTTGATAATTTTCGAAAATTATGTATGTATTAATTTAGTGAGAGATTTTATGAAAAATAGATATGTATCTTGATTACAAGAATATCTAATAAAATTAAGATCTCATGAAATTAAATATACATAGTATTTTTTTCGAAAAAAATGAAGAAACAAAAATACAGAATTGAATATTTAATATTAAAGATTATCAAGATTAGAATGTTTGACATATTCATGATAATCAAGATTTGAAATATTAGATATTCAAGATCTTGTATTCTCATTATAAATATGAGATGATACAAGACTTGATATCATTCCATAATTCATAGTGATTTTCGAAAATCACTGTTCCATAGGGCAACAAAATTATTTTCTTTCCTTGTGTTGTGATTATTCGTGTAGTGTAACACCCCGCATAGGCAGCAGCTTTTAGTCCTTTAATTATTTGGTTTTAGGCGTAAGTTTGTGTGAGTACAAGGTTAGTCCTTTAAGTTGTTATGCCTTAGTATTTCTAAATTGGTTGCTTAGTATTAGTTGTCCCAATTAGTATTAATTGGACTCCTATGATAGTACTTAAGTTTCGAACAATTAGAGGAAAGAAGAATAATATTATTGTTGAGGTTATAGTATTAGTCCTTTAAGATTAGTATTTTCTTAAGTATTAATTCATTAAGGGTATGTTAGTAATTGAGGAATTAAATTTAGGGATTTGACTTTACGAGGATTTGACCAAGAATAGGATTAAATAATACTTGGGATAGTATTAGTAGTATTTTCGAAAATAATGGGTCTTAGACTTTAAGGAAAATTTCGAAAAATTAAGAGAGTATAAGACATGGATTTCTAGTATCTTTATTTATGGAAATAAGTCATATTCTTATGCAAGAGAATATACATGCTTGAAGGTTAAGTATCACAAGAATAAAGAGTTAGTAAGGATCTTTTAAATAAGGAAATAAGTTGCCAAGTATGGAAATAGAGATACACCAAGATATTGGGCCAATTTTCTTGCCTTTTCTTCATAATTTCGGCCAGCACCTTATTCAGCCCCAAACCATACTTTTCCAACTCTATAAATATGTATTGATCAAGTCCCCAAGACCCTTAGACACCCTAGAAATCGGCAGCCACCCATAGCACCCAAATTCGGCCATGTTTTGAAGTTAGAGGACCAGTTTTCAGCAGCTTGTAGAAGTAGAAGGAGGGCAGATTTTCGAGAGTTCTTAGAGCAAGGAATTAGCAAGCCAACGTACAACACTTCTCTATTTTCAAGTCAAGAAAAGGTGGGGGTTTAAACGGTGAAGAGTGGTAACTATAGTTCGACTTTTAAATATTTAGTTTGATGCAATTATGTGTTTATGTGCTAATATGAATGGATGGTCAGCTCTACCATCAATCTATGAATGGACAATCAGCTATATTGTCAAATGAATGTTAAGGATGATCAGCTATATCATCAATGAATGGATACGAAAGTCGTATCATATGTTAAGAAAGAAGGGTATGTTTACATGTTATTGTGTCCTTTATATTTAGACTTCGAACTAAACTATCCCCACGGAGTGATTATTTTATAATTGCTCACCCCTTCACCGAATTATATTTTCAGATTTTCAAGAGTAAGGTGACGAGATTGGCGATGCGGAGGAAGGTGGATGTGATGCGAGAAAGAAGAAGTTATTGGATTGAAGTTTTAAATTAAATAATTCCAAGTAGGCTTTTATTTAAGTTGCAAGTATTTTATTTAATGTTTTCGGCACCTTATGTTTGCCACAAGACTAGACGTTTGCATGTTTTATTTCGATGAGTGCATGGACACGTAGATGATTGATTTAGGATATGCTATGGTTTGATGATTTATGGGATTTTTATTATGGATTTATATGAGGTATTATTATTTGATTATGTGTTAAATTGCATGATTATTAGGAGTTAAGTTGATGAATTTACTTAATATGTTAGCAGCTGATGGTTCGAATATTATGTGTATGATAAGTGTTAGTTTATGTGTTTAATTGTTCTTAAGAAAATTAGTTATTGTCCTTAGTTTGCATGTTCGATAAGTTAAGTTTTATAACTCCAAAAATTATGAAGTTTTACCAGAATGTTTGCCATGGTTTATAATGTATGTTGACAAATTTTCAGGAGTTTTTACCTAGTGAAAGTCGAGGTTTCCAGTTTTAGTCCTTTATGTGTTTCTAGTCCACAAAATTCTTGTTTTCAAAATACCGAATTTATGCCCAGCTTATTTTCGAAATTTTGGCAGTTTATTAGCCATAAAATATTAAGTATTTTGGTCATAAAACCAGGAGCAAAATCGTTTTAAAGTTTCAGCTCAAAATTAGTCCTTTATCTTTGTTTTACGAGCTTTTCAAGTGTTTTAAAGATGAATTCTCGTGGCAAGTCTTTGCAATATGTTTAATATGATTTATTTGAGTATTTAGAGGTCTTAGATGATTTGGCAAGATAATAGTATTAAAGAAAATGGATTTGGTATTAGTTAGTGGACTGTTTTTATACACAATCAGTTTTGATGAGTACACCCAGGCTGTTTTCGTTAGTTTTACGTACCAGCTACTGTTCTTGAATTATTTAAGTATTATTGCATGATTTAATTGATGTCTTACATGTTGAATGATGTTAGAATAAGTTTAATTCGCATGTGAATATTATTGAAGCATGTTATATGTTACTTTTGTGATTCCTATGAATATGTTAGGTGAATATTATTGAAGCATGTTATTATGTTACTTGTGTGATTCTTAGGAATGTGCTAAGTGAATATTATTGAAATATGTCATGAATATTTATTATGATATTTTAGAAATTTTCCATGGATGTATTGAATGAAATTTATTGTGAATGTTGATTTAATTGCTTTTAGAAAGGGGTTTTACAAAGAAAGAATTTTACTTAGTAGAAAATGGGTGCACGTTCTAAAGAATGTTTCTATTAAATAATTAATTAAAAGTGAGACTTCCGCTGATTTGTAAATGTATAGAAATTTTAGGGCGTGACATGTAGCCTCCCACCGGGTGTACTAATAAGGACACGGGAATACTTGAGAAGGCTTTTGAGTTTATCAAGTTGAGGATCTCAAGAAGGACGCCTTCAAGTTCATTGTTGATACTACTTGGCTCTAAAGGATCTCAAAGGACTCCTTTGATCTCAACAGCCTTGCGAAAGCAGCTCAACAAGGACGCCTTTTGTCTCAGAAACTTCCTTTTCTCCAAGAGGTATAATTCACTAAATCCCTTAGTTCTGCATGTCTAGGGTTTTACGTGATATTATATGTCCATACGTTTTGCATGCAAAGCCTGTTGTTGGGTATACAATTATTTGATTTAATTATGTTTAACTCATGATATTAATTGTGGGCTTAAATTTGTATTTAGCGTAAATCCCGAATAGATTCGCGTTTAATTCCCCAACACCCTCTGATTTCCAGTTGACTGACAATGATGTACTTCAATACAGAGACCGATTGTATGTACCTAATGTTGATAAAACTCGTGAAGATGTGATGACCGAAGCACATTCGACACCCTATTCTATACATCTTGGAGCTACTAAAATGTACAGAGATTTGAAATTGCATTACTGGTGGCCAGGTATGAAAAGAGACATTGCCCGATATGTTGAACAATGCTTGACATGTCAACGGATTAAAGCAGAACATCAGAGACCAGCAGGAACTCTGCAACCTTTGCTTATTCCGGAGTGGAAGTGGGAGAATATTACAATGGACTTCGTCACAGGATTTCACAAGTCAGTTAAAGGTTATGATGTAGTTTGGGTGATTGTGGACCGATTGACTAAATCTGCTCATTTTCTACCGATTTGTACCACATATTCTATGGACCGTTATGCTCAAATATATATATACAAGAGTTTGTCAGACTCCACGGTGTACCTCTCATTATTGTTTCAGACAGAGATTCCAGATTTCTATCAAACTTCTGGAAGAGCTTGCATAAAGAGTTAGGGACTCAATTATCTTTCAGCACTGCGTATCATCCACATGCACATGGACAATCAGAGAGAACGATACAAATCCATGAGGCAATGTTTGCTACATTCCTCTCTTCTTCAGAGCCTACAAATATTCATGAAGCACTGCAAGATGTGAGTTGGATCATTGCAATGCAAGAAGAATTAAAAGGTTTTGAGAGAAATCAAGTATGGGAACTTGTACCCAGACCTAAAAATCACAAAGTGGTTGGCACTAGGCGGGTATTCAAGAGTAAACTTGATGAAGATGGGATTGTAACTAGAAATAAAGCAAGGCTAGTCGCTCAAGGCTATTGTCAAGCTGAAGGGATAGATATGATCAATCTTTTGACCCAGTTGCAAGATTAGAAGTTATAAGAATATTTGTAGCCTATGTTGCCCATATAAACTTTACAATCTATCAAATGGATGTGAAGAGTGCATTTTTAAATGGTTTACAATCAGAGGAAGTGTGTTGAACAACTACCAGAATTTGACGATCTACAGCTGAAGATACGGTTTATAAGCTTAGAAAAGCCCTTTATGGACTTAAACAAGCTCCAAGAGCTTAGTATGATACTCTATGTGATCATTTGATTAAAAATGGATTCAAAAAGTGTCCATAAAGGGCTTGTTTAAAAATGATCACATAGAGTATCATACTAAGCTCTTGGAGCTTGTTTAAGTCCATAAAGGGCTTTTGTAATCTTATAAACCATATCTTCAGCTGTGAATTCCTCAAATCCGAGCCAGAGTCAGGCTAGTGAGCCTATTGCCAAGTTTCCTCACATAGATCCTTGGGTTCCCAGAGACATTAATGACTCTTGGGAGGAAGCCAATAGGGAGTTTGTGTACTCCTTCTATGTGACAGGTGAGTTTGCTGGAGTTGAGGCCAATGAAGTCTTTCATCAAAAGATGGTGGAAAACTGGCCTGCTCTCTATCCCAGGATTCTTAATACTTGGGAGGAGCACAGTGGTGGAGAGCAATTCAGTGCCCCTGGCCCCATTCTCTTCATGCCCCTAATGGATGCAAGTGGGGAGGTCAAGATGCAGAAGATCTTGGGAGAATGGCTGCTGATCTGTGAGCTGCTTGGGTTGAAGGGTCACAACAAGGAGGTTATGGAGAAGAAGATGGAACTGAAAAAGAGAGTTTCAGCCAGAACGGATTGGAACCAGCTTTTGAAATCTTTGTGAAGCAGGTGGACTGAAGAAGGAAGCAGAAGAAGAAGTTGCATTTTGCATTTTCTCTGCATTTTGGGCAAGATAGTATTTTGATTACAGTATAAAACGTGTAAACTGTAATCAACCTTTTAAGTTAATAAAAATTTCCATCATTTTGAGCCCAAGATAATATCTCATTATCTATTAGGCTTATGCACTACATTATAAACTGCTCCACTAACCTGCAGGTACTCATTCAGGGTGAAGTTCTGAATTACTCAAATTTTTCTAAGTATAAGTCCACTGATAAGAGTTAGACAGACTAGGTCTTTGTTCTTATCTAAAAGGGGGAAATTGTTGGGAAATGATTAATAATTTTTTTTATAAAGTCCCAAAGACCCCCTAATGTTTTAATGTATCTCTAAAACTTAGAAATCTAGCCCGAAGTGTTAGGAGGCCATGATAAAAATTTAGAAAACAGGTTAGTATAAAACAGGCTACTTAAGATAAAACTAGCCTGTTATAATTAGACTAGCCTGATTAAGGATTAGCAGATACACCCACTTGCTGAAGAATGCACGTCAGAAGACTAAGTTCAATCAACCTGAAGAACTCCCCTGAAGACAAGTAACCTGATTCTTTAAATGCTATTCAACATTAATGAAAGGAGTTGCAAACACATAAATGAAGTGTTAAATGCAACAAAGAGAATGTTCCAAGTCCCCTAATGGAAAGACAGAGGACTTCAATGCAACCGTTGTAACTGGACTGAGGAACAATTAAGTCAGACCAATGAGAAGCTGCCACCTACGTACGGACCTGACACAAAAGACTGACCTGTCAGTACCAAGATCAGAAGCAACCAACAACCTAGGATGACACAGTTTTCAAAGGCGGCTACATTAACTCTAAGCAGGAATTTAATGAGCTCTCAACCATTAATGCTTGGAGTTGACTACGCAATATCTAAATAAGATCTTGAAGAACGTTGGACTGCAGCAATTGACTTATTTGACCATTCCAAAATCTGAGAAAGATTTTGAAGAACGTTGGAACACCAAAATAGCTTAATTTGAAACTATCTCTTCAACGGATAGTCTTTCAAATTAAGTCTATAAATACAAGAGTTGAAGAAAAAGCTAAACACGGGAAATTAACAAGCTCATCTGAAAATCTAAAAGTTCTCTAAAGTTCATCTCATTCATAAAGCACTCGAAATCACTCTAGTTTCCCAAGTGCTCACATTATTTAGAGCTCAACTCTGTATTTAAGATTACACTGTAATATTCTTAGAAGCCTACTGAGATAACCCAATCTAGATATTACTCATCACAGTAAAGGCTTATCTCAACCTTAGTTGGAGAACTCAAGCCCTTAAACTGAAATAGGTTCAAGGTTGTGAGATGAAAGAAAGTAAGCTGAGGAGTGTCTCAGTCTGAAATCTAGAGAGGACTAGGACTCAGTGAAAATCCTAGAGATCAAGAGAAGCTGTTCTTGATCAGTGCACCTTGGCAGTCTAAAACAAGGAATTCATGTGGTTAAGGAATTCTACTGTTGAATCAGGAAAAGTGGATGTAGGAGAGTTTAACTCCGAACCACTATAAATCCCTTGTGTCTTGTTTGCTTTATTCTTTTGTGTGAGTTATAACTGTCAAAAGGTTTTTGAATTAATCTGCTGCATAACTAATACTTTGATCAAACACACAGGCTACTTATCAGGGGACCTTCAAGTCCACTGATATTTTAAGCAAGTAGACTGTGCTCTTAAAGTCTGCTGTAAAAACTACTCTTTTAAAAATCTGTACTTACAGGTGTATTCCCCCCCTCCCATACACCTGTTATAGTTAATTTGGGACCAACATTGTTTTATTCTAAAAAGAAAATTTTAAGCTCGGATTTTTAGTTACTAAGTGACAATCCGAGTTCAGAGTGCTTTATGAGACAAAGGCTGGCATTCTGGATCCGGGGCGTTACAGGTGGTATCAGAGCTTATGTTCTAACCTTCAGACAAAACAACTCATTTTATTCAAGTTCTTTTCCATAAGAAAATATAAACATTTTTTAAAACTCTTCATTAAAAATAAAGTTCATCTTTTCTATTTATCCAAGTACGAAATTTTTATATAAGTATTATGTAGTTATTAAATGACTTACTAAAAGCACATTATGAATATTAAGATGCTTTCAAATTTTTAAATGGGAAAAATGTGTCTGATGCAGCAAGCCGAAACACCCTCGAGGTATGTATATAATTTGATGTTTTTAAACATAGATATGATATGAGAATATTGTGAAAATATTATTCACATTGTTTATGAAGTTATGAAAAAGAAGAAATTAAAATTATTTGTGGTATGTCAAGTTATGGAAAGAAAGACATGTTATGATAAACTGTGAATGTTAATGCAAAGAGGCATGCAATGCCAAAGGAATGTGCACGTTTATGTATAAATAATTATTTGGCTCCTACAAGCATGTTCGCAAAAAGAATTCTTGATTCCACGTGATACATTTATTTAAAGAATTTTTAAGCTTTATTACATATAGGTAGACCTCATATTATGCATTTATACTCTATAACTATTTTACTTTTATCACTTATTGATCTATTCTATGTTTAGGGTTATAAATGATAGACATGTCCTCATATGCCGTTGTCTGATTAGCATATGTGTTGGTCCCTTAAAGTGGTCAAGGTCTAGAGGGAGGGTGAATAGACCTTGAGTCCAAAATCACATTTTTCAAACTTTTCAAAAGGGTGGATTCTAGAACCTTACAGTAACCTTTTTGAAGTTTAAAATAACAAGTCTACAAGAGTTTTATAAGCTGGACCACAGAGGTTACAACTGTGGACTAACAAGTCTGCAGCTGCAGAGTTCAAAAACAACTTGCAAAATTAAATCACTTGTAGACAAAAATATCGGAGGAGTTCTCACAATTAGGATTGTATTGAGAATGCTCTAATGTGCAGCAGAATAAAGTGAGTGTTAATGAAAAACAATATAAACTAGACTTAACAGTTGAGTCAGTTTCTGTGAAAACCACAAAGTCTTATGCACTCAAGATTTTAAAGAAATGATGAATGTAACAAGGTAAAAAGAACAGAAAGTAAATGGACAAGGTTTATAGTGGTTCAGTGTCTATAAAAAGACAACCTACATCCACTGTTACACCACTTAGGTGCCAAATTCACTAAGAAGTGATCACAAAGATCAATACAAGTAGTTCCCCCTTAGAACTAGGTTCACTCAGATTCCTATTCTAAAAAGAGATAAACAACCCTATTCACTCAAAATTTCAACTCACAAAGAGTCTTACAAAACCTCACAAAGAGATATCTACACTAAGTAGAAAATAAAATCAGGTGAGGGAACAACAACAAAAGGTGTGATTCTTTCTAAGAAAATCCTAACCAACTATCCTATAAATCACCAAGAATAAAACAGAAATAAGCTCTCTCAAAAAATTGTTGGCTGTAGACTTGCTTAGGTTGAATGCTTGTATGCTCATGGTTGTTGTTGTTGCTTCCTCTGAGGACTTCTTCTATTTATAGATTGAGTGGTGTGACTTATCCGTTGGGAATTTCAAATTTGAAATTCAGATAAGGCTCCTCTCTCTCTATTGGCATCTGTGAGGTGGTCCTCATCCTTCACACAGGATAGTGTACTATATCCTTTTCTTTAGAATTCTTGCCTTCTTGTAACTAATCTTCATTATCTTCCAGAATTAAGAAAAAATCCTCCACTTTAAGTAAAGTTTAGTGAGTGCTAGAGAGCTACACTAATAGTGCTTAAAGGGTCTTCATTATCTTCAAATAATCTGACTTGTACCAACTCTTCAAACGGTTCTTTGCAGCTGTAGAGTCTTTCAACCTTGCAGCTGTAGAGTCCTGTCAATATAAAAAATCGGCTGTAGAGAAACTTCACATCTAGACTTCACTTACAACTATATGTTTCAATCACCAATTTCCTTAATACAAGTGTTAGATCAATTCAATCAATAAACACATTGTTTTGCACACATCAAAATCTAGACCAAGGTACTTAATAATATGTTTGGATTTTAGTGGGTGTAGACGTGATAATTGAATAATATCCCAATACTAGCCAGATGACGCAGTTATACTGAACTAAGATATTTCTGAACATGGCTTAGAATAAATCTCACTAAGCTCGAATCCATTTTTTTTTCGTGGACTAGGACATATTAGCTTTAACCTATATATACTGTTAATTATTTTAAAACTATATTATTTCCTTGGAGACTCTTTTCTCCATTAACCTTGGTTGGGAACTCTTTTCCTCTGATTTTAGTTGGAGACTCTTTTCTCCATTTGAGAACTCTTCTTTCTCATTTAATTATATGTATGTATTATTGCCTCACGTCATTGTATTGCTGAGTCGCGACAGTGGAATTCCAATATTTTGCGACCACCAAATGTATACTTGGTGCTAGTGTATTATCATTTCAATTTTTGGGTTCTTTTGTTTTGAATTTTATCATACCTATATGAATTAAATATATTATTTTCTTGTTAGTCCTCCTAAATGGCACCACGAGGAACACCACGTGATGGATCCTGCCGGTGAAGGCGATCCGTTCCCAAGATCGTTGTTGGATTACCAAACGCAAATCAGACAGATAAACAAAAGACAACATATCAGAATCGTTACCCTTGTTGACCGAGACGTAGATTCCACTAGAGATCTTCTAATGTGTCTACCAACCTCGTTCGAACACCGGGTAGACGGCGAGCTTATCGAACATGGAGTGAATTTTGCCTCCTGATTTCGTCACTCCAGAAAACCCTCACACATTTCTGCTGCGTGAACAAAATATGACTTAGGGTTTCTGGACTAAATTGAGGCCTATTTATATTAGGGCTCCTTTGGTTAAATGGGCCAGACTAGGGATCAATAGAAGGTATAGGGTTTGGGCTTCTCACGAATCCAAATATACTTATGTTCAGCCAAGAACATTATTTGGTCTGAAACATTAATTCATTCCACTAGAAAATTAATGTTGTACTCCCGTCCTATCCCGAACCGAATTAGGGCTTCTATTAGACTCTATAATTCCCCGTGTTAAAGATATCACATGTCCATTAATTATTAAAGCTTCTCACTGCTCTAAGTAATTAATATCTATTTTCCTTGAGTAGTACCAACTTAACCTCGTTGTCGTACAGATTAAATCCACCTGTAGGGTTTAATACGACAATCATTTATAAGTTTCCTCAAGGGGACATCATCAACCTGGATCACCAGGACACGGTGCCCTAATACCGAGAAATAGACATCATGCGAACGATGTCACTACCCATAGTACGTAGTGTGTTGAATCTAATAAGATTCTCACCCATGGTAAATCAAAGTAGTGCACAAGCGCCCCACACATCTAAATATCGCACTTAGGGTTAAGACTTATAAGAGTCACCAAGACCTATAGTTCTTCATGACAGTGAGAATAGAAGAACAAGTCTTATCTGTGATCCTTTCAATACGACAAAGAACACTAGTATAAACTAATGGCCAAGACAGGCCATTGTCAAGTTCATACTACAACTTAAACCAATAGTTATGTCCAAAACTATCTCAGTTGTGAATATTGTTTGTATCTTATAAGGAACCGACAACGTGATCTTCTGTGTGACTACAAACCCACCTCATTATCTACAATATAAGATAAGCAGACATACAAAATGAGAATGCAATAATGTGAAAAACTCTTTATTTCAGATAATAAGGAAATCAAATATAAACCATAAAAGCCCAACAAAAAGTTTGCTTTACAGTATACACCAACAATCTCCCACTTATACAAAAGCTAAACTTTTAGTTATACTCATGAAGTCATAGCAATTCTCCAACTTATACTTAAAGTTTAGCTAGAATAGAACACATCGTAAACCAAGACCTTCCACATGTTGCTCAAAAACTTTCATCCCGAGAGTCTTTGTGAAAGGATCAGCCAGGTTGTTCAACGATGCAATCTTAGCCACAACCACGTCTCCTTTATTTACGATGTCTCGTATAATATGGTACTTCCGCTCTATTTGTTTACTTGCTTTGTGGGCTCTAGGTTCTTTCGAGTTTGCTACTGCACCCGCGTTATCACAATAAATAGTGATACAATTTGGATACTCTTAGGCACCCCTAAGTCCAATAGGAAATTACGTAGCCAAACAGCCTCTTTAGCTGCCTCTGAGGCAGCTACGTACTCAGCTTCCATAGTGGAGTCCGCGATGCATTTCTGCTTAACACTTGTCCAAGATATGGCTCCGCCTCCCAACACAAACACATAACCCGAGGTAGACTTCCGTTCATCTCGATCAGCTTGGAAATCTGAATCGGTGTAACCCAAAGGAATCATACTATCTGACTGGTATACCAGCATATAATCCTGAGTCCTTTTCAAGTACTTGAGAATATGCTTGACAGCAGTCTAATGTCCTTGACCAGGGTTAGACTGATATCTTGCTACCATGCCAACTGCATAGCAAATATCAGGCCTTGTACACAACATCGCATACATAAGGCTTCCCACAGCCGAAGCATAGGTAACCTTAGCCATCTCCCCAATGTCCTTCTGTGTCATAGGACACATTTCCTTAGATAAGGGAACTCCATGTTTGAAAGGCAGTAAGCCCTTTTTGGAGTTTTACATGATGAAACGAGCAATCATAATATCAATGTAAGATGCTTGAGATAAACACAACATCCTTTTTTCCGATCACGAATGACCTTAATACCAAGAATGTACGATGCTTCTCCCAAATCCTTCATTTGAAACTGCTCTGAAAGCCACACCTTTACGTCTGATAATACTTTCACATTGTTGCCAATGAGAAGAATATCATCTACGTACAGTACTAAGAATACCACTACATCTCCGTTACTCAACTTGTACACACAACTTTCATTTTGACATTGCTCAAATCCAAGAGATTTGATCACATCATCAAAACGAATGTTCCAAGACCTGGAAGCTTGCTTTAGGCCATAAAGAGACTATTTCAGCTTCCAGACTAGATGCTCTTGGCCTTTCTTCACATAACCCTCAGGTTGCCGCATATAGATGTCCTCATTTAAATTTCCATTTAGGAAAGCTGTTTTGACATCCATTTGCCAAACCTCATAGTTCATGTGATTAGCTATGGATAAGAGAATTCAGATTGATTTCAGCATGGCTACTGGTGAGTAGATCTCGTCATAGTCGATTCCTTCTTTTTGGGTAAAACCCTTTGCCACCAACCGTGCCTTGAAGGCAATAACCTTCCCATCAGATCCTCTCTTACGTCTATAGACCCACTTACACCCAACAGCATGCTTGCCATGGGGAAGTTCGCTTAGGTCATACACTTCCATATCATCCATAGATTCAATTTCTGACTCCATAGACTTGTGCCAAGACACTGCATCTTTGTCTTGAATTGCCTCTTTGTAGGTCCAGGGATCGTTATCATCATGTTCATCGCTTGGAATCAAGTCCACAGACTCACCCACAAACATGAAACGATTAGGTTGACGTACAACCCTCCCACTACGATGAGGAAATGCATGCAAAGGGTCATTAGAGTAATCACGTTGTGCAGTTTCTTGTGGTATTTCTTCTTGCACACTCGGTATGCCATTGTCTCCCCTTAACTCATTGAGAATGATCTCACTATTGGACTTATGCTCATTCATATAGTCTTCCTCTAAAAATATGGCATTGGTACTCACCTTCACCCTTTGATCTTTAGGACTATAAAAATAACCACCTTTTGTTCCCCTAGGATATCCCACAAACAGCCGTACTTCAGTTCTAGATGTCAACTTATCAGCTTCCTTATCCAGCACGTGTGCTGGACAACCCCAAATCCAAATATGGTTGAGACTAGGCTTTCGCCCAGACCATAATTCAATTGGTGTTTTTGGAACTTCTTTAGAAGGTATATAATTTAGAAGGTAAGCTGCTGTTTCTAACGCATATCCCCAAAATGAGGTTGATAATGAAGCATAACTCATCATCGATCTCACCATTTCCAATAGAGTCCTATTCCTTCTCTCAGCTACGCCATTCTATTGAGGAGTACCAGGCGCAGTGAGCTGAGATGTAATCCCATTCTCCAATAAGTATTGCCTAAATTCATTATTAAGGTATTCCCCACCACGATCAGATCGTATTGACTTGATACTCTTACCATGACGGTTCTCCACTTCTGTCTTAAATTCTTTGAACTTGTCAAAGCATTCAGACTTATGGCGCATCAGATAGATGTATCCATATCTCGAGTAGTCGTCAATAAAAGTGACTAAATACTCGAAACCACCTCTAGCTTGAACAGACATAGGCCTACATATATCAGAGTGAATCAATTCCAACACATCATTTGTCCTATTTCCCTTGGCCTTAAAAGGCCTCAAAGTCATCTTGCCTTCCAAACAGGACTCACAGACTGAGAATGGTTCCACTTGGAGAGACTCCAGAAAACCACTACTTACCAGTCTTTGAATTCTTATTAGGTTTACATGACCTAGTCTTAGGAGCCAAAGATATGTTTGATTCAACTTTGAAGGTTCCTTTCTCTTATATGACGACGATGAATGAGTTTCAGTCATAGTATGATATGCACAAGTAATAGTATAAAGATTGTTTTCCAACATGCCAGAACATATCAAAAGGTCATTTCTCAAAATAATAACTTTATCATTAAAAACGATTGAGCATCCATCCATAAACAGTTTCGAATCTGAAATCTAATTCTTCCAAAAACTTGGCACGTACAAAACATTCTTTAAAACTAAAACAGAATTAGAAAAACATAAGTGCACATCTCCTACTTCGACCACTGCTACAGTCGTAGTGTTGCCCAAACTGATAGTAATCTCGCCCTCACTCAGTTGCCTTGTTTGTAGAAACCCCTGCGTGGTGTAACAAACATGGTCAGTGGCTCCTGTATCCACTACCCAAGAAAGGGTAGAATAAGCCGTAAAACATGTTTCAACAACCAGAGCGAGAGACGTACCAGAGTTTTCCTTTTTCAGGAGAGGACTGTTGGGACAATCTGAGTATTTTGATTAGATTCCAAAACCCCTGATGAATTTGCCTAAGTACAGTTGTTCAGGTTGTCGTGTTCAGGATAGTTTGGTTAGGAATTCAGTTCAGAGGAACGTGCTGAAGACTGAAGAATATTGGAGTTGACCCAATTTACTGAAGTCTGATGTGCAATCCATCCTGAAGAAGTCAGAGTCAGTTCTGCTGAAGACTGCCTTTACTGAAGCTGAAGAACGAAGCCTGATAATCTGTCCTGCAGACAATCCTGAAGTACCACCGGCTGATGTTTCTACTGAGTACACTAAGCATACTCAGGAAAGAATTTAGTCAGCGAAGAGTAAGTGATAACCAATCAGGCTGTGCTGAATGCACATAAGACCTGACCTTGGCCCTGGTTCAGCTTACCTGAATCATGTAAGACCAAAGCAAAGAGATTACACTTACTGGTTTGAATAAACTATCAGGCTGTGCTGAATGCACATAGGACCTGAATCATGTAAGTCCAAAGCAAAAAGGTTATTTATGTTATGAGATAGAGACAAAGAGAATGTCAGCAAGACTCCGATAGAGACAAACATTCAGACTGAGTATTAACAAGAGATTCAGAGTACTGAATGTACGAAAAATGACAAAAGTCAGAAAGTCAACTAGCCTTTGGAACGGAAAGCCAATGATCTTTCGACACGTATGTACGGAGTTTGCACAGCATTTAATGCGGCATTTAATGCGTCTCAAAGTTGCAGGCGGCGCGACAAAATTGCCAGATTAGGCATGGCGGTTAGGTCAAACAGTACTTCTAGCCTGCAACTACTCTAAAATAGGAAAGATTTGATTTGATCTCCTCCAACGGATCTATTTTGAATCTTGCCTATAAATATGGAGAGTCTTGCACTCATACAAGGCTAACGGGAAATTTCCAAGAGAAAGCTCTCAGGAATCCAAGCATTCAAAGCATACTATAAACAACACTCTGTAATTAAATTTCCCTAGTGTTGTAGTAGGATTCACTCTGTATTTTGCTTAGATCGATAACTCTAATATTTAGCATTGTTGTGTATTGCTAGAGCTATTTTAGTTGGAAACCAAGAATACCAAACCACTCAGGGTGTGAGATTGGTTGGTTAGAAGGA
This sequence comes from Prunella vulgaris, assembly GCA_026898435.1. NCBI lineage: Eukaryota > Viridiplantae > Streptophyta > Magnoliopsida > Lamiales > Lamiaceae > Prunella > Prunella vulgaris. The sequence continues at coordinate 745,553 of JAPKLY010000192.1, forward strand.
CTGGGACTTGTAAAACGCCCAGGGGTCAGTTCCTAAGAGAGGAAGTTGGCTATTCGTGTCCCTTGGCACGTAAAACCCAAGTACCTATCCTCAGGGTTTTGAGGATAGCTTCCTGTTAAATCAGGTCGTGGACGTAGGAGTTGGTTATCTCCGAACCACGTTAAAAAGTCCCCTGTGTGCTGATTTACATCATTGTTCAGGATCATAAATGTCATCATATTAAACTGAACATTCTGCATTGATTTTATATTTAGGACTGAATCAATCATCCTGAATCTTAATACTGTGCACTCAGCCTAAACCACCAGTTTACTAAGACAACTCAGAGAAACGTTTTCAGAAACTAAAAACGAGTAGAATCTAAGGGCTCACTTTCCGCACGCACTCTGGCTCACTGAGATAGTGGTCCAACTGACTAGCTTCCGAGCGGTCAGTAGGTTTGTTATCTCTACTGAGCTTCCGAGCACTTCACTCACACTCAGCTTATCTGACTCGTTACTGACCTGTCCCTGCTGCCCCTGTGGACATTTAGCATACTGAGTAATTCAGGAAATCCTGACTAAGCGCGTTAGAGTATTTTTCTGAGTCTTTTAGAAAAATTTGACATCAGTGTATTCCCCCCATACACTGATTTATACTCTTTTCGGGACCAACAAGTGGTATCAGAGCAGTGGTTCAAAATACCATTGACTTTGTTTACCAACAGTTTATAAGGAGAAACTTTTGGTGGTCTACTGAACAGATTTTATTTCTGAAAATTGCATATCATGGCATCCGATTCTAAACGCCTCGAGGGAAATCTTCCTGAATTCTCTATTGATAACTATGACTATTGGAAATTCAGGGTACTTGCACATCTCTATTCCATCCATGATCAGATGCCTTTGGTGATTGAGCAAGGTCCGTTCAAATTCATGAGGAATCTTTAGACGACCTGGCCCATTGCTTGCAATGTTCCTGTTCCAGCTGCCGGAGTTGAAGAAGTGGAGAGGTCCGCGCTTAATTCTGATCAGATTAAGTAAATCGGACTGGATAATGTTGCTAAGAACATTATACTCCACACCGTTTCCTACGAGAATTCGGTCAGGCTTATGCACCTGAGAACAGTTAAGGAGATCTGGGATACCTTGAGGGAGATGAGTGAGGGATCAGAAAAGATCAAGGAGAACAAGAGAGATCTTGCTATTAGGAAGTTTGAGGCCTTCAGGATGTTAGAGGGAGAGTCCATCGATCAGATGGAACCTCGGTTCATTAAGATGATTAACGAGCTAGCAACCCTTGGGAAGGAGTTTCCCAAGAGGGAGGTGTCTTCTAAAATCCTAAACTGTCTCCCTGAAAGATGGGACACAGGAGTAATCCTGTTGAAAAACACTCATGATCTTACAAACATTACTTACTCTCACCTATTCTCAGAGTTAAAGGCTCTGGAATTCGACCTCGATAAGAGGAAGAAGATGGGTGTTGTCAGTGAGGAAGTTAGTGAGGAGAAGACTTCTGAAAAGGAAAAGAGCGTGGCTCTTAAAGCTACTCCTGAGCCTGAGGCTGGATCTTGCTCTAAGTCTCTGAAGGACATGAACAAGGATGAGATTGCCCTGGAATACAGCCTGATGGCACGGCATTTTGAGAAACTGAACTCTCGATTCGGAAGGTACAAGAAATTCTATACTGACAGCCGTGATCGCAGGTACTCCAGCCCCAGGAGATCAAGCCCCCGAAGAGAAGAAAGGAGGGGTTCAGATTCTAGGAGGGATCACAATGAGCCTGAGCGGCGAAGAGATGAGAAGAGAAGAGATGATGAGCCCAGAAGATCCAGCTCCAAACCTAAACGATCATCAAGGAGCAGGAGGGAGTCATCAGATAAAAGGTATACTGACAAGAAGTTTGCTTCTGATGTAGATCAGTGCTACCACTGCAAGAAGACCGGACATTATCAGTATGATTATCCGGAGCTCAGTGCTCGTGAGCAAGAGGATCGGAGAGCCAAGAGAGAGCTCAGGGCATCAGACCGGAGAGCATTGCTTGCTGAGGATTCCTCAGATTCAGATGGCCCAGGACGCCGGTCCGCTGAACTCTTCTCCGATGAGGAGTATGATGACCTCTGCCTGATGGCAGATGATGAGGTATGTTCTTCTGCCTCTTCTCCTGATCACGCACCTGAGCTTAGCTCAGACTCAGCAGGAGAACTCGACCTTCAGCTCGCTTTAGAGCAATTGATGGTCGACTTCTCAAGGCTGCAGGAGACTCATACTCACATAGTGAATATGAATGCACAACTGAGTGGGGAGAACAATCGGTTAACTGAGTCTCTCAGAGTAAGAGATACTGAAGTAGCCCTTAGATTAGTATATCTTCAGGAAGAGCTGCTTCATGCTCGGAACAAGCATGAGAAGCTCCACTGGAGGTAGAAAGACTGAAGGGTGTAATCAGCTCGCTGATTGAGACTCGTGATACTGATGTGTTCCTTGCTCAGGAACAGCTGATGATTGAGCAAATTGTTCTAAGAGTAATGTTCGAAATTGAGTGGCAAACTCGCCTTTGTGCTGAGAAAATAGCTTAGGATCTTGAGCTGATCTCAAAAGAGAAAGCTCATGAAGAGTTGGTGCTTCAGTACATCACTGAAATTGAGGCCCTGAAAGAAACAAATGGGCATCTTGAGGTTAAGCTGAAGAAGTTATACACATCTACCCAAGTGGTTGATGAGTTAACTAGTTTCTCTCAGCTGACTGATGGTGCTAAAGCTGGGTTAGGCTATGATGCCTCAAAAGACCCAAAGGGCAAAAAGAAGAGAGGTGCTTCAGGGAGCAACTCTCAGAAGAAGTTTGTCCCTGCCCTAACTGATGACAAGAGCTCAAGTGTTGCTCATCAGGATAAAGGCAAAGGGAAGGAGAAAATGCCTGCTGAACCTGTCAGGCAAAGGACTGAGGAACCAAGACCAAAACCTAAGGGAAAGGTCAAGGCTTCTCATCCTAAGTTGAGGAAGACAGATCGAGGGAACTCCAAGGCTCTGCCTAGGAATCCTCAAACTGGAAAGAATTCTGCCCCTAGCACTTCTCAGGCTCAGCCCAGGAATGCTCAGGGTGGAAGGAACTCCAGTCAGAGGAGGCCTCAGGCAAGGCCAAGGATTACTGAGGTCCAGACTCCTCAGACAGGGCACAGAGCCCATCAGGAGCATCATAATCCTCAAGGGAGAAGGACAAACCAGGTGGCCTCTAAAAGGCAACGGAGACCTGACTCTAGTAACACTCAGGCCAGTCCTCAAGTGCCGAGAGGTCAGGCCCGAGCTGCTCCTTCTCGGGATCAAACTCAGCCCAATGCACCAAGGTCAAGGAGGAACAGAAGGCCCACCCCCAGGAATCAATATAGGGCTCCTGAACCTCAGACTGACACCCATACACCCTCAACTTCCCAGGCACACAGGAAGAAGAGGACAGTGTATGTTGATGTTTCAGGGAAACAGGTTTACACCTCTGATGCCATCAGAATTGTTAAAAAATCTAGGTCCCGAAGGGTATGGCTGACTCAGTAGGACCCAATACTAGATGGGTACCTGAGGCCTGATTCTTTTCAGGTCGCTGCGGGCTACAAGAAGAGGAAGGAGGATTTGATGAAGGACTGGTACTTGGACTCAGGTTGTTCCAGGCACATGACCGGATTTCGTGATCTCCTTCAGGATTATGTAGCTCAAGAAGGCCTGCAGGTAACCTTTGGTGATAACTCTAAGGGTTTCACCAGAGGATTCGGAACCCTTGTTATTGGCTATGTCCGTGTACTGAATGTATCATATGTTAAAGGACTGAGACATAACTTACTCTCGGTCAGTCAGTTCTGTGACCGAGGATATAGTGTACATGTATCTTGTGAAGGACAAATCTACACTACAGGTTCTGATTACAGGTATCAGGAGGGGCAATGTATATTTTGCTGACTTCAAGAACAGTCCTCCGGAAACTTGTTTGGTTGCTAAGAGCTCCTCTGAGCTCAGTTGGCTCTGGCATAAATGCCTGAGTCACTTAAACTTCAAGATTATTAACAAAATTTCAAGACTTTCACTTGTAGATGGTCTACCTAATGAAGTTTTTAGCAAAGACCACGTGTGCGGAGCATGTCAGGAAGGCAAGCAAACCAAAGCATCATTCAAAGTGAAGGAAGCCTTCTCCACTGACAGAGTGCTTCAACTCTTGCACATGGATCTCTTTGGTCCAGTTACTCCTGTCAGCATAAATGGTAGGAAATATACCCTTGTTGTTGTTGATGATTATTCCAGGTATACATGGGTTATTTTTTTGCTGAACAAAAAGGAGACTCAGGTGAAGCTTCCAGAGTTACTCAAGCAATTGAGTACTGAACAGGGTCAGAGCATAGTCAGGATCAGATCAGATCGAGGAACAGAGTTTATAAACTCTATTATAACTGACTTTTGTACTAATCATGGTATTACTCATGAGACTTCTGCAGCCAGGACCCCTCAGCAAAATGGGGTAGCTGAAAGAAGGAACCGGACCCTGAAGGAAGCTGCCAGGACCATGCTGGCTGAGTCAGGACTGCCCAAGAAGTACTGGGCTGAAGCAATCAACACTGCTTGCTACACTCAAAACCGATCTATGCTGAACAAACAACATTCTCAGACACCTTATGAAACTTGGAACAAGAGGAAGCCTCGCATCTCCTATTTCCATATTTTTGGGTGTAAGTGTTTCATCCTGAACAATGGGAAAGACCAGCTGAAAGCCTTTGATAGCAAATCTGATGAGGGAGTTTTCTTAGTATACTCCTCAGTCAGTAAAGCTTTCAGGGTGTATAACTGTCGGACCCTTTGTGTGGAGGAAACACCTCATGTTGTGTTTGATGAGACTGCATCAGTGCATAGGAAACAGGTTCCGTGTCCTGACACTGAGGGAATTACCAAAAGGGTAACAAGACTGAGTCTGAAAAATCCTGAATTCAAGATCAAGCTTGTCAGTGCTCCCAAAGGATGGGATGATGATGATGATGAAGATCAGGATGGACCTCAGGCCAACCCTCAGCAAGCCCCAGCCTCAGAGAATGTTGAGTCTCAGACGGAGGGACAGACTCAATCTGAGGTACGTACTGTCGGTGATAATGCTTCTGCACCTGAGACAGTTACTGAGTCCAACACCTCAGGAAATGCCTCAGTATCCCTTGTTCTTGCTCGTTCTGCTTCTTTGCCTGTTATTATCGAGACTAATGTTTCAGGTTCAGGCGAAGGAACGTCAGCAGCTCCCAGTGCTCCCGTCAGCAGGAGGCGGTGGCTTGACGATCACTCATTAGCTGATATCATTGGTGATATCAATGAGGGGGTCAGGACGAGGTTGTCCTTTGGCGAGAGCGCTATGTTGTGTTATATTCTGAGTGATCAGGAACCTAAGAGCATAGAAGAAGCTCTTGCTGATCCCAACTGGATCCTAGCAATGCAAGATGAGCTTAATCAGTTTGAGCAGAATCATGTTTGGGAGTTAGTTGAGAGACCTAGGCGTCAACATGTTATTGGCACTAAGTGGGTCTTCAAGAACAAGAGAGATTAAAAGAATGTTGTTGTCAAGAATAAGGCCAGACTAGTGACAAAGGGTTACTCTCAGGCCGAGGGTATCGACTATGATGAGACCTTTGCTCCGGTCGCAAGATTGGAAGCAATCAGGTTGTTTCTGGCATATGCAACATTCAAGAAATTCAAAGTGTATCAGATGGACGTAAAGAGTGCCTTTCTGAATGGTGTACTGAACGAAGAGGTTTATGTTGAACAACCTCCAGGATTCGAAATTGGTGACAAGGTATATCACCTGAAAAAAGCTCTTTATGGCCTGAAGCAAGCTCCGAGAGCTTGGTATGATACACTATCCCAATTCCTGATAGACCACGGGTTCGTGAAAGGAACAGTGGACAGGACCCTCTTCCGGATTTCCGAAGGGGAGGACATTCTGTTGGTTCAGATTTATGTGGATGACATAATATTTGGATCTCCTAATCTGAAGCTTTGTGAGAAATTCTCCAAACTGATGACTGGGAAATTTGAGATGTCAATGATGGGAGAAATGAATTTCTTTCTGGGTCTCCAAGTCAGGCAAACTGACTCCGGAATTTTCATTAATCAATCCAAGTATGCGAGGGAATTGATTCAAAAATTCGGAGTTCAGTCCGGCAAAGTCTCATGTATTCCCATGAACACAAATGAGAAGCTGGATCCTGACAAAGAAGGAGTCTCAATAAATCAAACTTAATATAGGGCACTGATAGGATCCTTATTGTATCTGACTGCTAGTCGTCCTGACATCACTTATGCAGTTGGAGTTTGTGCAAGGTATCAGTCTGATCCGAAGAAGAGTCATCTAGAGAGTGCAAAAATATATTAAAATATCTGAGAGGTATAGTCAATTTAGGACTTTGGTATCCCTCTGATGACAACCTAGAACTGACTGGCTATTCAGATGTAGACTATGGAGGCTGTAGACTTGATAGGAAATCAACTACAGGCATATGTCAGTTTCTAGGGAGTAAACTGATCTCTTGGTTTTCTAAGAAGTAAACCAGTGTTGCAACGTCTACTACTAAAGCTGAGTATATTGCGGCAGGCAGTTGCTGTTCTCAGATCCTTTGGCTGAAACAACAACTGAGAGACTACCAAATAGAGGCCACCGAAGTCCCAATTTATTGTGACAATAATAGTGCCATTGCCATATCCCAAAACCCAGTCTTACACACAAGATGTAAGTATGTATACATCAGGCATCACTTTATCAGAGATCATGTTGAGAAGAAGGACATCAGGATGGAGAGAGTCCCTATTGAAAAACAGAGAGCTGACATTCTGACTAAGGCTTTGCCTGAAACCAGATTTGTTGAGTTATCAGTAGAGTTAGGACTCCTTGACCCAGGCTTAGGAGTTTCAGTCTGAATCTCTAATCAGAATGCACATGGTCAGGGGGAATGATCAACTATGACTCAGATTGAAGGAATCTCAGAGAAAATGTGAATGGTTGTAGGGGGAACATTCAGTTGAAAAAGATATCAGTATAGACTGACTAAGTTTCAGGACACTGAATTCAGGGCTTGTCACCCTGATAGACCAATAAATGGTATCAACAAGTGGTATCAGTCAGAATACAAATCTGACTGACTGGTATGTTTCCTAATTTTTATCTAGTCATCTTATCTTACTTGCATCATCCTTGATACTGTTTGCCGTATTGTCAAATCAATTTAATTTGTCAAATAACCCCAGCCATTCATTTAATTTTCAGTTATTATTTAATGCAATTAAATACGGACATGCTCTAATGTGCATTTAATGCACTGTGGGCGGGAACAGTTTTCGATAAAGTTTGACCAATTACTTTTGAAAACCGAAAAGGCTCCACGCATTTCACTTTTTAATCTTGACCTTTGAATCTCATAAGTCACTTTTTTCTGAGCCATCCAATTAAAACTGAAATTTAGTATAAATAAGGGAAGTGTTTGTCTTTGCAACCTTTATGCACCCAAATCTTTTCCTAATATATTTCTCTGAAACCCGATTTTCTTCAAATCTCCAACTTAATCCATGGCATCTCCTTTGGTGGATTCATTCTTCGGGAATATCTTCCATCTCAAGAATGAGATCCACTACGAGCCCTTTGGGGATTTTTCTTCTAACCACCCCGATATCTTGCCTATGAGAGAATTATATGAAAATGCAGGTCTTCTGCAGTTTATCACAGCAAGACCCCAGAGACTCCATCCAAGACTTGTTGCTGCTTTCTACCTCAAGATGGCGTAGAACAAGGAGTCCCAGGAGTGGGAAACTTGCATTCCATTGTCTTCCTGCGTGAAGAGGAAGGATGGAGAAGAGGAGGTGACCAGGAGGTGGGTCACTATCAACATCAGGGAGAAAATTAAGGAGGTTTTTAATCTTCCCCGCTCTGGATGAAGCCCGGTTGATTACGGGTTTGGGAATGAGAAGGATTTTCTCCAGTCTATCTGTGATGGAGATGTCGTCCTGAGGTCTGGTCTCAACAAATCAATCCTGAGGACTGAGAATCGACATTTCTTTGACCTGATGAGTCAGGGAGTGATGGGGATTGCCGGAGGATTGGAGCAGATCTCTAGACCGAAACTTTATTCGATGATTGCAATATCTGACGCCTCAGTGCACAACTTTCACTGGGAGGATTTCTTCCTCCAAATGCTGGTAGCTGAGACCAACAAGATCAAGTATTTACCGGAGGGTCAGGTGACGTTCGAGGCTAAAATGCACTTTGGCACCAAGATCTCACTGATTTTGGACGTAGATCAGGCCCAGTCGCTCGAGAGTCCAGCAAAAATTGATCTCTTCAGGGCTTACTCCGGTGATGCTGGTGCAAAGAGGAGACCGAGGACTCAGAAGAAGAAGGCTCAGGTGAGCACGACTGGGAGAGTCAAGGCTCAGGCGGGCAAATCTTCAGAGTCCGATATCTTGAAGCCAGCGGAGGACAAGCCCAAGCCCTCTGGACCCAAGCAACAGAAACTGAAATTCTTATATCCGGGGTCAGAGGAGTGAGAGAAAAAGCTCATGGAAGAGCGAGAGAAAAAGCTTGTGGAAGAGCAAGCTGCTGAAGGAATGATTCAGCACGAACATCAGGAAAGGGAATCAGCTCAAGCTGCTCTTGAAATCGCCCCTATCACTGCCGTTCCGGATGTTGCATCCCCTGATCCCGATCAACTGATTCTCAACATCGCCACAACCTATCAGAGTTTGGAGAAGGATCAGGAGAAACCTGCTCAGGAAGGAGGAGTTGAGCAGGAGGCTGCTGAACCAGTTCAGGACGAAGCCCCATGGCCATTCCCTGCGCCTGATGAAGACACATTGCCTGATTTCGAGATTGTGGCAAGGGGATTTGCTGTGGATATGGTGGAGAAGAGGTTTCCTGATCTCTCAGACGCTCAGAAGGAGGCAGTTGTGCAACTTCGCACTTACGCCATGATCAGGAATGCCACTTGGCCTGAATTGAGTCAACTTGGGGAGTCGAGAGGATGGGAGAAAATGGCTGAAACTGAAGCTGCCCTCTTTGATCACTTCAACGTGAATTCTTTACATCACCTGATTAAGATGGTAGACTTCATTAGCACTGTTAGACGTATCTACCCCGAGCCAGAGCCTGAAAGAGTTGAGAAGGAGAAGGAAGCTGAGAAGGATGTTGTTATGATTGCTGATGATGATCAACAAGGTGGCACTGAAGGAGTCAGTGCACCGACCGATGAAGCAATCCTGGGACCCGGGACTGCGGAGGCTTCAGGAGAGGGTCCAACAGGTCTGGTCCGAGTCAGAGGAAAATGGATCACCCCTGAATCGCTTTACGTTCAGAACTCCTCACGAGCTCTTGCCAATCTTCACAGAAAGGTAATCCTCATCGAGAGAAAAGCAAGCAGGGTTGGTTCAAATTCTGAAGTGCTGAACAAGAAGTTGAATAGACTGGATCGTGACCTGACTGAGATGGGGACTGATATGCATGCAGCCATTGATCTACTTGGAGAAATCATAACTCAACACTCAGTAGATCTCACTGCTATCTCTGAGCAAGCAAAAGTGGCCATTCAAAGCTGCAATCAAATGGTCTCTGATGCAAAAACTCAGCAGGAGAACAAGCTTGCCACTTTTCTTGATCAACAACTGCCTGAAAGAATTGATCAACTGGTTGATGAAAAGTTGGCCAAGCTGAAGGCTGAACTGAAGGATGAGCTGCTGAGTGAGATGTCTGCACAGGAGAAAGTGGAATTGCCTCTGCCCTGGACAACAGAATGGAGAACTTCGAAGGCCGACTGAAGGCTGCACACAATTCAGCCATTGATAAGCTCAGTGTCGGCCTGAGAGGCATGGCGGGGCAGATAGGGAAGCTACAGGGCAAGCAGACTGAGATGGACAGTCAGTTCACGTTGTTGGCAGAGTCAGTAAACGAAGTTGTCAAACGAATCAATGACGATGATGCCAAAAAGGGGGAAGAAGGGAAGAAGCAAATTGCTACTACTGGTAAAGCCAAGAAGAAAATCTTCCCCCCTGAACTGAAAGCGGCGGATAGAAAAAGGACAAGGTCCGTCGCTGCCATCGAAGCTGCTGAAGGTTCAGAGCCAAAGAGGTTGAGGTCTTCTGAGGATCTTGCTCTGGAACCATTGTATAAGGAGATGGAGGAACAAATGCAACCTGGGTTGACCACTCAGAAGAAAATGGTGATGACTGAAGCTGAAAAGATAGCGAAGATGAAGGAGATTTCGCTCCTCAGTCAGATCCAACGCTTGAAAGAGTCCAATGAGTATCTGACTTCGCAGGTTCAGAAGAAGAAATCTGTCACTTCTGGATCTCGAATGAAGACTCAGAGGAAGATGGTGGTCAATCCAGATCAAGGCCCTCCTCCACTTCAGTTTGTGGAAGACTTCATTCCGATAGAGATGTTGAGGTATGGATTCCGATCAGGAATAGGTGGGCCTACCTATTCTATGTGGTGGGGTTATGGGACGATCTATCGGAAGAAAAAGACGTCATACTCCATCACTGGATGGCACAGGAGCACCCTGATCTCTGGGCTGAAATCATCAGACATGCTGACCCTGAAGGTGTAAAGATCGCTCCTCCAGAATTCATCAAGTACCCTCCTCCACTCTTCAGGAACTCCAAGCAATTGGACCAGAAAGCAATATCAGAAGAAATCGTCAGAGTAGGACGCGCTGCCGGGGCCATTAGTGATCGGAACAGGATGAAGCAGGTCCTGAACCGAGTCTTGGAGATGTATGAAATTCTACAAGCTGCTTGGAATAAGGATGAAGACTAGATCAGGAGCTAGTTGTTCAGGAGTTTGTAATAGCTTCAGGATAACTGTAATTCTATATCAATCAATGAAGTTATTTTATTTTCCTGAGTACAACTTCTTGTTGACTCCTGAATTTATTTTTCTGTATCCTTATCAAGAACTGTACTAACCCATTCCTTGTTTTCATCTTATAGACTAAGTGCCCAGTTTGTCAGAAGGTACTGAACCTATTTCACTGACTGAGTCAGATTGATTGTATAGATGAATAGGAATTTGCTTAAGGGTTTTGGCATCATCAAAAAGAGGGAAATTATTGGGACAATCTGAGTATTTTGATTAGATCCCAAAACCCCTGATGAATTCGCCTAAGTACAGTTGTTCAGGTTGTCGTGTTCAGGATAGTTTGGTTAGGAATTTAGTTCAGAGGAACGTGCTGAAAACTGAAGAATATTGGAGTCGATCCAATTTACTAAAGTCTGATGTGCAATCCATCCTGAAGAAGTCAGAGTCAGTTCTGCTGAAGACTGCCTTTACTGAAGCTGAAGAACGAAGCCTGATAATCCGTCCTGAAGACAATCCTGAAGTACCATCGGCTGATGTTTCTACTGAGTACACTAAGCATACTCAGGACAGAACTTAGTCAGTGAAGAGTAAGTGATAACCTATCAGGCTGTGCTGAATGCACATAGGACCTGACCTTGGCCCTGGTTCAGCTTACCTGAATCATGTAAGACCAAAGCAAAGAGATTACACTTACAGGACTGAATAACCTATCAGGCTGTGCTGAATGCACATAGGACCTGACTCAGGCCGTGATTCAGTTTACCTGAATCATGTAAGTCCAAAGCAAAAAGGTTATTTATGTTATGAGATAGAGACAAAGAGAATGTCAGCAAGACTCCGATAGAGACAAACATTCAGACTGAGTATTAACAAGAGATTCAGAGTACTGAATGTACGAAAAAGGACAAGAGATTCAGAGATTCAGACTGAGTATGTACGGAGTCTGCGCAGCATTTAATGCGGCATTTAATGCGTCTCAAAGTTGCAGACGACACGACAAAATTGCCAGATTAGGCATGGCGGTTAGGTCAAACAGTACTTCTAGCCTGCAACTACTCTAAAATAGGAAAGATTTGATTTGATCTCCTCCAACGGATCTATTTTGAATCTTGCCTATAAATATGGAGAGCCTTGCACTCATACAAGGCTAACGGGAAAATTCCAAGAGAAATCTCTCAAGAATCCAAGCATTCAAAGCATACTATAAACAACGCTCTGCAATTAAATTTCCCTAGTGTTGTAGTAGGATTCACTCTGTATTTTGCTTAGATCGATAGATCTAATATTTAGCATTGTTGTGTATTGCTAGAGCTATCTTAGTTGGAAACCAAGAATACCAAACCACTCAGGGTGTGAGATTGGTTGGTTAGAAGGACTGGGACTTGTAAAACGCCCAGGGGTCAGTTCCTAAGAGAGGAAGTTAGCTATTCGTGTCCCTTGGCACGTAAAACCCAAGTACCTATCCTCAGGGTTTTGAGGATAGCTTCCTGTTAAATCAGGCCGTAGACGTAGGAGTTGGTTTTCTCCGAACCACGTTAAAAAGTCCCCTGTGTGCTAATTTACATCATTGTTCAGGATCATAAATGTCATCATATTAAACTGAACATTCTGCATTGATTTTATATTCAGGACTGAATCAATCATCCTGAATCTTAATACTGTGCACTCAGCCTTAACCACCAGTTTACTAAGCAAACTCAGAGAAACATTTTCAGAAACTAAAAACGAGTAGAATCTAAGGGCTCACTTTCCACACGCACTCTGGCTCACTGAGATTGTAGTCCAACTGACTAGTTTCCGAGTGGTCAGTAGGTTTGTTATCTCTACTGAGCTTCCGAGCACTTCACTCACACTCAGCTTATCTGACTCGTTACTGAACTGTCCCTGCTGCCCCTGTGGACATTTAGCATACTGAGTAATTCAGGAAATCCTGACTGAGCGTGTTAGAGTATTTTTCTGAGTCTTTCAGAAAAATCTGACATCAGTGTATTCCCCCCCCATACACTGATTTATACTCGTTTCGGGACCAACAAGGACAATCTGTCTTCCAATGTCCTGTCTTGTTGCATTTGAAGCACTTGCCTTTTGGCTTTTTCACTCCACCAGAAGGCGCCAAAACTTTGCTCCCACTACTTCCACTCCCACTGCTTCCACCACCCTATTTCTGAAAATACTTTTTCTTCTTCCCGCCCTTAGACGAAAAAGATCTAGCCTGAACAGTAACATGAGCTTGTGGTCCTTTACCCATGACACCTTCCATTGCAACCAATTCTGCAAGAAGCTTTGCTAGAGTATAGTCCTTCTTGCCCATGATTACATTCAAATGGAAGTTTTCAAAAGACTTTGGGAGCGAGTTGAGGATTATATCGATCTTGGTTTCACCATCGATTTTTCCCCCGAGTACCTCTATCTCATTCAGATATTACATCATCTTGAGATAGTGGTCCCTCACAGACGCTTCCTCTGGCATATGGGTCGACATAATCTTCCTCATAGCCTCAAATTGGGCAGCCCTATCTTTCTCACCAAAAATCTCTTTGAGGCTCATCATCATATGTGTGGCCGTAGGCATATTTTGATGCTGTTGTTGAAGTACATTTGACATAGAAGCCAAAATGTAACAACGAGCCATCTCATCAGCCTTAACCCACTTCTTATGAGCCTCCTTTTGCTCATCAGTAGAATCGGGTCCCGGTGCATCGGGAGCAGGTGTAGTGAGCACAAACTTGTACTCATCTGCAACTAGGACAATGTCCAAATTTCTTTTCCAATCCAAATAATTTGGACCAGTAAGCTTGTTTTCTTTTAAAATAACCATAAGCGGGTTGAACGACATCATAAACAAATCTGAAATAAATAAAAAATGCAAACAAACATTAAAATCACATAAAATGAAGCATAAAACATTGGAAACCTTCAACACCAACATTTTACACATCCTCCGACAGCCCAACAAACACACACGCAAGCCACGTTAGGGTGGTCGTTTATTCATATGCTCATCGACCAGACACCCAATCTTTAATTTCAATAGCACGCCAACTTATCCTTATGACGAATGAAATTAACAGTCAAACTTTGACTGGCCATGTGAATTAAAATAAGGACTCCGTTGGGGGGTTTTATTAAAATTCACATCCAAGTAATGACCACAATTTAACTGGTTGGTAATCTCAACTGATGAACTCATGAATGATACATCCGTTGGGGATGACCAGACACTTCATCTAAAGATTAAAACAATTTTGATCAGAAAGTTTTAACTAGCAAGCTTGTGAATGTTGCATCCGTTATGGGAAGACTCCCAAGGTCCCACGAGCAACAATTAAAAATTGTGGAGGCCAATGAATTAATCAGAATCTAATTAAAATTCATTTCACTTAGTCATTTAAACATGAAGGTTATTCACAGGCTAAGCAGATCATGATCAAAACACATAAACATAAGCATGCCAGAACAATTACGAAAGAATAAGCAGAAATAAAAGCACAACTATTGCAACCCCTTGTAAAACCATCAAAAACAGCCTAATTTAAGCTATTACAATGATGAAATAAGGGTGCGGATGGATGCCTTGCATCGGCCTCTCACGCAGTGAAAAACTTGAACAGCTCAAATTTCCGTCACCCGAACTAAACTGGCAGAAAACTTCATCAAAACAAAGGAATTAGCTCTAGCCACAGGGGGTCACTGCTACAGTGACACCTGTAGGTATCGTCACGATGTTTCCAAAATGGGGTTACAATAGAGAAATCGACACCCGAGTCAAAAGTTACAGCCAAAACAGTGTGTACCGTCCAAGGCAAAAAAAATTTCAACACGGACTGCATCTCGTTTCCAGATCCTCCATCCAACTTCACCCGTTCTTGCCATTCAAAATACAACAAAAAAAAGCGAAAACCCTAATACAATAGTGATCTATGAAAACCTATACTACCCACACTTATTATCTGGTGGGAAAAATGATTACAACATCACACTAGGGTTGCGATAGAGAATGAAAGTAAACCACGACAGAACAGAAACGAAAAACGAAAATAAAAAAGACAGCAAACCTATCTAACACATTTCAGGCAGAGCCAACAATCCACGAACATGGCTTTGATACCAATTGATGGATCCTACCGGTGGAGGCGATCCGTTCCCAAGATCATTGTTGGATTACCAAATGCAAATCAGACAGATAAAAAAAGAAAACATATCAGAATCGTTACCCTTGTTGACCGAGTCGTAGATTCCACTACAGATCTTCTAATCTGTCTCCCAACCTCGTTCGAACACCGGGTGGACGGCGAGCTTATCAAATGTGGAGTGAATTCTGCCTCCTGATTTCGTCACTCCAGAAAACCCTCACACTTTTCTGCTGTGTGAACAAAATATGACTTAGGGTTCCTGGACGAAATTGAGGCCTATTTATATTAGGGCTCCTTTAGTTAAATGGGCCAGACTAGGGATCAATAGAAGGTATAGGGTTTGGGCTTCTCACGAATCCAAATATACTTATGTTTAGCCCATAACATTATTTGGTCCGAAACATTAATTCATTCCACTAGAAAATTAATGTTGTACTCTCGTCCTATCCCAAACCAAATTAGGGCTTCTATTAGACTCTATAATTCCCCGTGTTAAAGATATCGCATGTCCATTAATTATTAAAGCTTCTCACTGCTCTAAGTAATTAATATCTATTTTCCATGAGTAGTACCAACTTAACCTCGTTGTCGTACGGATTAAATCCAACTGCATGGTTTAATACAACAATCCTTTATAAGTTTCCTCAAGGGGACATCATCAACCTGGATCACCAGGACACGGTGCCCTAATACCGAGAAATAGACATCATGCGAACGATGCCACTACCCAAAGTAGTGCACAAGCGTCCCACACATCTAAATATCGCACTTAGGGTTAAGACTTATAAGAGTCATCAAGACCTATAGTTCTTCATGACAGTGAGAATAGAAGAACAAGTCTTATATGTGATCCTTTCAATACGACAAAGCGCACTAGTATAAACTAATGGCCAAGACAGGCCATTGACAAGTTCATACTACAACTTAAACCAATAGTTATGTCCAAAACTATCTCAGTTGTGAATATTGTTTATATCTTATAAGGAACCGACAACGTGATCTTCTGTGTGACTACAAACCCAGCACATTATCTATAATATAAGATAAGCAAACACACAAGCATTAATTTTAATGCAATAATGTGAAAAACTCTTTATTTCAGATAATAAGGAAATCACATATAAACCATATAAGCCCAACAAAAGTTTTCTTTACAGTATACACCAACACCACGCACTACTAGAAATATGGCTAAAAATGCTTCAAAAGAACCGATAGAACAAGAACCATCAAATGCAGCCTCTGGGGCCGAAATAGTAAGAGAATTCTTTGATTCTCTTTTACACTATTTGCAACAACAAACCCCTCCACCGAATGTACATATGCCTCAACTGACGCCCGAAGTCAATAAATTCGTTGAACAATTTTGATGTATGTAACCACCCCGACTTAATGGGAGAGAAGGACCCATGGGGACTGAAGAGTGGATCGCTAGTCTGGAGCGAATATACAAACATATGATTTTAACTGATACATAGAAGGTCTCCTGTGCACAATTCCAATTGGCAGAGGATGCTGCTCAGTGGTGGTAATCATACGAATGAACTCTAAAAGCAGAAGAACGACAAGCCCTTACTTGGGAAGAGTTTAAACAAGCGGTGATGGGAAGATATTTTCTGCAAGCTCTATGTGACCAAAAGGAGCAGGAGTTTATCAATCTTCGATAGGGATCACTCTCGGTATCTGAGTATGAAAAAAGATTCAATAAACTATTAAGGTATGCTCCACATCTAGTGGAGATTGAGTCGAACAAAGCAAGAAGGTTTGAAAGGGGTTTGAGACCTAAAATTGGAGGAGTGGTTGCCGGGTTAAAACTTCAGAACTACAATGAGGTTTTCGATCGAGAATTAATTATCTTGAGGTTTGGGATTGGAGTTTAAACCAACTCCATCATTAGTGTCAGTAAAAAAAATGGTGTTGGGACAATCTGAATATTTTGATTAGATCCCAAAACCCCTGATGAATTTGCTTAAGTATAGTTGTTCAGGATAGTCTAGTTCAGGATAGTCAGGTTAGGAATTCAGTTCAGGGGGAACGTATTGAAGACTGAAGGAAATTGGAGTCGACCCAATTTACTGAAGTCTGAAGTGCAACTCGCCCAGAAGAAGGTCAGAGTTAGTCTTGCTGAAGATTGCCTGAACTGAAGTTGAAGACCGAAATCTGAAGATCCATCCTGAAGACCATCCGGAACACCATTGACTGATGTTTCTACTGAGTACACTAAGCATGCTCAGGACAGAACTTAGTCAGTGAAGAGTAAGAGTAACCTATCAGGCCGAGCTGAATGCTCGTAAGACCTGACTTAGACCTTGAGTCAGTTTATCTGACTCATGTAAGTCCAAAGCAAAAAGGTTACACATACTGGGCTGAATAACCTATCAGGCCGAGCTGGATGCTCATAAGACCTGATTTAGGCCTTGGTTCAGTTTATCTGAATCATGTAAGTCCAAAGCAAAAAGGTTATTTATGCTATGGGACAAAGAGACAAAGAAAATGTCAATAAGACTCCGATAAAGACAAACATTCAGGCTGAGTTATTAACAAGAGACTCATAGTATTGAATGTACGAGGAAGGACAAAAGTCAAAAGGTCGACTAGCCATTTGTACGGAGAGCCAATGATCTTTCGACACGCATGTACGGAGTCTGCGCAGCAGTTAATGAGGCATTTAATGCGTCTCAGAGTTGCAGGCGGTGGGACAAAATTGCCAGATTAAGAATGGTGATTAGGTCAACAGTACATCTAGCCTGCAACCACCCTAAAATAGGAAAGATTTGGGTAGATCTCCTCCAACGGATCTATTTTGAATCTTGTCTATAAATATGGAGAGCCTTGCACCCATTCAAGCCTAAAGGGAAATTTCCAAGTGAAAGGTCTCAAGAATCCAAGCACTCAAAGCATACTTTGAACAACACTCTGCAATTAAATTTCCCTAGTGTTGTGATAGGATTCACTCTGTACTTGCTTAGATCGATAGCTCTAATCTTTAGCCTTGTTCAGTATTGCTAGAGCTATCTTAGTTGGAAACCAAGAATATCAAACCACTCAGGGTGTAAGATTGGTTGGTTAGAAGGACTGGAACTTGTAAAACCACCCAGGGGTCAGTTCCTAAGAGAGGAAGTTGGCTATTTGTGTCCCTTGGAACATAAAACCCAAGTACCTATCCTCAGGGTTTTGAGGATAGCTTCCTGTTAAATCAGGCCGTGGACGTAGGAGTTGGTTATCTCCGAACCACGTTAAAAAGACCCTTGTGTGCTGATTTACTTTCGTGTTCAGGATCATAATTGTCATTCATATTAAACTGAACATACTGCATTGTCTTAATATTCAGGCTGAATCAATCATCCCTAATCAGAATACTGTGCACCAGCCTTAACCACCATTTACAAAGCAAACTCAGAGAAAACATTTTCAGAAACTAAAACGAGTAGAAACTAAGGGCTCACTTCCGCACGTACTCTAGCTTACTGAGATAGTAGTCCAACTGACTTGCTTCCGAGCAGTCAGTAGGTTTGTTATCTCTACTGTGCTTCTGAGGACATCACTCACACTCAGCTTATTTGACTCACTACTGAACTGTCCCTGCTGCCCCTGTGGACTTTCAGTTTACTGAGTAACTTCAGGATCTTCCTGACTGAGGGTGTAAGAGCATTTTCCTGAGTCTTTGGGAAATTTTGACATCAGTGTATTCCCTCCCATACACTGATTTTACTCGTTTTGGGACCAACAAGTGGTATCAGAGCAGTGGTTCAGAAGACCACTGACTTTGTTTACCAACATTTTCTAAGGAGAAATTTTTGGTGGTCAACTGAACAGATCAGTTTCTGAAAACTTGCATTCATGGTATCCGGTTCTAAGCACCTTGAAGGCAATCTTCCTGAATTCTCTATTGATAATTATGATTATTGCAAATTCAGGGTTTTACTCCATCCATGATCAGATGTGCAAGGTGATCGAGAATGGTCTTATTGAGTTCATGACTGATCGTGCCCGGACGTGGCCTGTGCATGGAGGAGTCCCAGTTCCAGCAGCTGGTCAGGAGCCTGTGGAGAGGTCCGCGCTTACATCTGATCAGATTTAGCAAATCGGACTAGATAATGTTGCGAAGCACATTATACTCCACACCGTTTCTTACGAGAATTTGGTCAGGCTCATGCACCTTAAGACTGCAAAGGAAATCTGGGAGGCCCTGAAGGAGATGAGTGAGGGCTCGGAGAAGATCAAGGAGAATAAGAGAGATATTGCTATCAGGAAGTTTGAGGCTTTTCGGATGCTGGAAGGTGAATCCATCGATCAGATGGAAGCTCGGTTCATTAAGATGATGAACGAGCTAGCAACCCTTGGGAAGGACTTTCCCAAGAGGGAGGTGTCGTCTAAAATCCTGAACTGTCTCCCTGAAAGATGGGACACAGGAGTGATCTTGCTGAAGAACACTCAGGATCTCACAAACATTCCTTACTTTAACCTATTCTCAGAGTTAAAGGCTCTGTTATTCGACCTCGATAAGAGGAAGAAGAAGGGTGTTGTCAGTGAGGAGAAGACACCTGAAAAGGAAAAGAGCGTGGCTCTTAAAGCTACTCCTGAGCCTGAGGCTGGATCTGGCTCGAAATCACTCAGAGAGATGTGCAAGGATGAGCTAGCCCTGGAGTACAGCCTGATGGCACGATGATTCGAGAAGCTGAACTCTCGTTTCGGTAGGTATAAGAAGTTTTATACTGACAATCGTGAACGCAGGTATTCCAGCCCCAGGAGATCGAGCCCCCGGAGGGAAGAGAGGAGGGGTTCAGATTCCAGGAGAGATCATGAGAAGCCTGAGCAACGCAGAGATGAGAAGAGGAGAGACGACGCTGAACCCAGAAGATCCAGCTCCAAACCTGAACGTCCTTCAGGGAGCCGGAGGGAGTCGTCAGATAAGAGGTACACTGACAAAAAGAATGTTTCTGATTTAGATCAGTGTTACCACTGCAAGAAGACCAGACATTATCACTATGATTGTCTGGAGCTCAGTGCTCGTGAGTGAGAGGATCGGAGAGCGAAGAGAGAGCTCAGGGCTTCAGACCGGAGAGCAATGCTTGCTGAGGATTCCTCAGATTCTGATGGCCTAGGACACCGGTCCGATGAGTAGTATGATGACCTCTGCCTGATGGCAGATGATGAGGTATGTTCTTCTGCCTCTTCTCCTGATCATGCACCTGAGCTTAGCTCAGAATCAGTAGGAGAACTCGACCTTCAGCTCGCCCTAGAGTAATTGATGGTTGACTACTCAAGGCTGCAGGAGACTCATACTCACACAGTGGATGTGAATGCACAACTGAGTGAGGAAAACGATCGGTTAACTGAGTCTCTCAGATTGAGAGAAACTGAGGAAGCCGTCAGACTAGTAAATCTCCAGGAAGAGTTGATTCATGCTCGGAATAAGCATGATGAAACACCACTGGAGGTTGAGAGACTGAAGGGTGAAATCAGCTCGCTGATTGAGACTCGTCATACTGATTTGTTCCTTGCTCAGGAACAGTTGATGATTGAGCGAATTGCTCTGTGAGTGATGTTCAAAAATTAGTGGCAAGCTCGCCATTGTGCTGAGCAAACTGCTTGGGATCTTGAGCTAATCTCAAAAGAGAAAGCTCATGAGGAACTGGTGCTTCAGTACACCACTAAAATTGAGGCCCTGAAAAAGGCAAATGGGCACCTTGAAGATAAGCTGAAGAAGATACACACATCTACCCAAGTGGTTGATGAGTTAACAAGTTTCTCTCAGCTGACCGATGGTGCTAAAGCTGGGTTAGGCTATGATGCCTCAAAAGACCTAAAGGGCAAGAAGAAGAGAGGTGCTTCAGGGAGCACTTCTCAGAAGAAGTTTGTCCCTGCCCAAACTGACGACAAGAGCCCAAGTGTTGCTCGTCAGGATAAAGGTAAAGCGAAGGAGAATGTGCCTGAACCTGTCAGGCAAAGGACTGAGGAACCCAGGCCAAAACCTAAGGGAAAGGCCCAGGCTCCTCATCCTGAGCCGAGGAAGAAGGACCAAGGGAACTCCAAGGCTGAGCCTAGGAACCCTCAGGCTGGAAGGAACTCTGCCCCAAGCACTTCTCTGGCTCAGCCTAGAAATGCTCAGGGTAGGAGAAATTCCGGTCAGGGGAGGCCTCAGGCTAGGCCAAGGACAACTGAGGTCCAGAAGCCTCAGGCAGGGCACAGGGCCCATCAGGAACGTCCCAATCCTCAAAGGAGAAGGACGAACCAAGTGGCCCCTGAAAGGTAACAGAGACCTAACTCCGATAACACTCAGGCCAGACCTCAAGTGCCTAGAGGTCAGGCCCGAGCTGCTCCTTCTCAGGAGAGACCTCAGTGCAACGCACCCAGGCCAAGGAGGAACATGAGGCCCGCCCCCAGGAACAAATCCAGGGCTCCTGAACCTCAGGCTGACACCCATACACCCTCAACTTCCCAGGCACAAAGGAAGAAGAGGACAGTGTATGTTGATGTTTCGGGGAGACAGGTTTACACTTCTGATGCCATCAGAATTGTTAAACAAATCTGGATCCCAAAGGGTATGGCTGACACTGTAGGACCCAATACGAGATGGATACCTGAGGCCTGATTCATTTCAGGTCGCTGCGGGCTACAAGAAGAGGAAGGAGGATCTGATGAAGGACTGGTACTTGGACTCATGAAGCTCCAGGCAAATGACCTGATTTCGTGATCTCTTTCAGGACTATGTAGCTCAGGAAGGCCCGCAGGTAACCTTTGGTGATAACTCTAAGGGTTTCACCAGGGGATTCGGTACTCTTGTTGTTGGTTCTGTTAAAGTGCTTAATGTATCCTATGTTGAGGGTCTTAGGCATAACCTGCTTTCGGTCAGTAAGTTTTGTGATCAAGGATATAGTGTAGAGTTCACATCTAACATATGTCTTGTTAAGGAAAAATCTACAGTGCAGGTTCTGATTACAGGGGTCAGGAGAGGCAATGTTTATTTTGCTGACTTTAAGAGCAGCTCTCCTAAAACTTGTTTGGTCGCTAAGAGCTCTTCTGAGCTCAGTTGGCTTTGGCATAAACGCCTGAGTCACTTAAACTTCAAGATTATTAACAAAATTTCCAGACTTTCTCTTGTAGATGGTCTACCTAATGAAGTTTTTAGCAAAGACCACATGTGCGGAGCATGTCAGGAAGGTAAGCAAACCAAAGCTTCATTCAAGGAGAAAGAAGCCTTCTCAACTGACAGAGTGCTTCAGCTCCTGCACATGGATCTCTTTGGTCCGATTACTCCTGTCAGCATGAATAGTAGGAAATATACCCTTGTTGTTGATGATGATTATTCCAGGTACACATGGGTGATTTTCTTGCTGAACATGAAGGAGACTCAGGTCAAGCTTCCGGAGTTACTCAAGCAATTGAGTACTGAACAGGGTCAGAGCATTGTCAGGATCAGATCAGATCGGGGAATAGAGTTTATTAATTCTATTATAACTGATTTCTGTACTGACCTTGGTATTTCTCATGAGACTTCTGCAGCCAGGACCCTGAAGGAAGCTGCCCGGACCATGTTGGCTGAATCAGGACTGCCCAAGAAGTACTGGGATGAAGCAATCAACACTGCTTGCTACACTCTGAACCGATCTATGCTGAACAAACAACATGCTCAGACACCTTATGAAACTTGGAACAAGAGGAAGCCTCGCATCTCTTATTTCCATATTTTTGGGTGTAAGTGTTTCATCCTGAACAACGGGAGTTTTCTTAGGATACTCCTCAGTCAGCAAAGCTTTCAGGGTGTATAACTGTCGGACCCTTTGTGTGGAGGAAACACCTCATGTTGTGTTTGATGATACTGCATCAGTGCGTAGAAAATAGGTTCCGAGTCCTGACACTGAGGGGGTTACCAAGAGGGTGACTAGACTGAGCCTGAAGAATCCTGAATTCAAGATCAAAATGGTGAATGCTCCCAAGGGATGGGATGATGATGATGATCAGGATGGACCTCAGCCCAACCCTCAGCAAGCCCCAGCCTCGGAGAATGTTAAGTCTCAGACGGAGGCACAGACTCAACCTGAGGTACGTACTATCGGTGATGATGCTTCTGCACTTGAGACAGTTACTGAGTCCAACTCTGTAGGGGGAAACAATGTCCCTGATATTGTGCAACCCTCAGGAAATGACTCAGTATCCCCTGTTCTTGCTCGTTCCTCTTCTTTGCTTGTTATTGTGGAGACTAACATTTCAGGATCAGGCGAGGAAACTTCAAAAGCTCCCAGTGCAGCCGTCAGTAGGAGGCGGTGGCTAGATGATCACTCATTGGCTGACATCATTGGTGATGTCAATGAGGGGGTCAGGACAAGGTTGTCCTTTGGTGAGAGTGCTATGTTCTGTTGTTTTCTGAGTGATCAGGAACCCAAGAGCATAGAAGAAGCTCTTGCTGACCCCAACTGGATCTTAGCCATGTAGGATGAGCTCAATCAGTTTGAGCGGAATCAGGTTTGGGAGTTAGTTTAGAGACCTAGGCGTAAACATGTTATTGGCACCAAGTGGGTTTTCAAGAACAAGAGGGATGAAAAGAATGTTGTAATCAGAAACAAGGTCAGACTAGTTGCAAAGGGTTACTCTTAGGCCGAAGGGATCGACTATGATGAGACCTTTGCTCCGGTCGCAAGGTTAGAGGCAATTAGGCTGTTTTTGGCCTATGCAACATTCAAGAAGTTCAAAGTGTATCAGATGGACGTGAAGAGTGCTTTTCTGAATGGTGTACTGAACGAGGAGGTCTACGTTGAGCAACCTCCAGGGTTCGAAGTTGGAAATAAGGTATATCACCTGAAGAAAGCTCTTTATGGACTAAAGCAAGCTCCGAGAGCTTGGTATGATACACTTTCCCAGTTCCTGATAGACCACGGGTTCGTGAAAGGAACGGTGGACAGGACCCTCTTCCGGATTTCCGAAGGGGAGGACATTCTCTTGGTTCAGATTTATGTGGATGACATAATATTTGGATCTCCTAATCTGAAGCTTTGTGAGAAATTCTACAAGCTGATGACTGGGAAATTGGAGATGTCAATGATGGGAGAAATGAACTTCTTTCTGGGTCTCCAAGTCAGGCAATCTGACTCCGAAATTTTCATAAATCAGTCCAAGTATGCGAGGGACTTGATTCAGAAATTTGGAGTTCAGTCCAGCAAAGTCTCACGTATTCCCATCAACACAAATGAGAAGCTGGATCCCGACAAAGAAGGAGCCTCAGTAAATCAGACTGAATATAGGGCACTGATTGGATCTTTGTTGTATCTAACTGCAAGTCATCCTAACATCACTTATGCAGTTGGAGTTTGTGCAAGGTATCAGTCTGATCCTAAGAAGAGTCATCTAGAGAACGCCAATACCTGAGAGGTACAGTCAATCTAGGACTTTGGTATCCCTTTGATGACAACCTAGAACTGACTGGGTATTCAGATGCAGATTATGGAGGCTGTAGGCTTGATAGGAAATCAACTACAGGCACATGTCAGTTTCTAGGGAGTAAACTGATCTCTTGGTTTTCTAAGAAGCAAACCAGTGTTGCAACGTCTACTACTGAGGCCGAGTATATGGCGGCAGGCAGTTGTTGCTCCCAAATTCTTTGGTTGAAGCAACAACTGAGAGACTACCAAATAGAAGCCACTGAAGTCCCAATTTATTGTGACAACAATAGTGCCATTGCCATATCACAAAACCCAGTCTTACACACAAGGTGTAAGCATGTAGACATCAGGCATCATTTTATCAGAGATCATGTTGAAAAGAAGGATATAAGGATGGTGAGAGTCCCTACTGATAAGCAAAGAGCTGACATCCTGACTAAGGCTTTGCCAGAAACCAGGTTTGTTGAGTTGTCAGTGGAGTTAGGACTCCTTCACCCAGGCTTAGGAGATTCAGTATGAATCTCAGATCATTATGCATAAGGTCAGGGAGAATGACTAACTAGGACTCAGGATGAAGGAATCTCAGAGAGATAGTGAACGGTTGTAAAGGGAACACTCAATATAAAAGGATGTTCAGTTTAGACTGACTAAGATTCAGGACACAGAATTCAGGGCTTGTCATCCTGATAGGACATAAGTGGTATCAGTCAGATAATGAAATCTGATTGACTGGTACGTTTCCTAATTTATTTCAGTCATCATATCTTGCTTGCATCATCCTTGATATTGTCTGCCGAATTGTCAAATCAGAACTTTTTGTCATAAAATCTCAACCGTTCATTTAATATTTAGTTATTATTTAATGTAATTATTTGAATTAAATACAAACATGCTCTGACGCGCATTTAATGCAAAGTGGGCGGGAATGGTTTCCTATAAAGTTTTGAATCATTAACTTTGAAAACCGAAGAGGCTCAATCCGCATCCATGCATCAAATGTCTTAATCTCAATCGTTGAATTTCATGAGACATACCTTTCTGAGCCTTCTGATTAAAACTAATTTTTTGTATAAATATGGGAAGTGTTTGCCTTTGCGACTTTTACGCACTCAAATATTTTTCTTGCTACATTTCTCTCTGCAAATCTTTTCTTCATATCTTCAAATCATCATACATGGCTTCACCCTCTGCAGATACATTCTTTGGAAATCTTTTCCATCTAAGGAATGAAATTCATTGGGAACCCTATGGTGATTTTTTCTCTAATCACCCAGACATTTTGCCTGTGAAGGAATTGTTTGAAAATGCAGGATTGTTACAATTCATCACTGCAAAGCCCAAGAAACTCCACCCTCGACTTGTTGCTACTTTCTATTCGAAGATGGCGCAGAACAAGGACACCCAAGAATGGGAATCCTGCATCCCCTTGACCTCTTGTGTGAAGGGGAAGGATGGTGAGGATGAGATGGTGAGAGATTGGGTCACCATCAACATCAGGCAGAAGATCAAGGAAGTCTTCAATCTGCCATTATTCTGGTCGCAGCCCGGTTGACTATGGAGTTGGTGAGGAGAGGGATTTTCTCCAGTCTCTTTGTGATGGAGTTGTTGTTCTAAAATCAGGATTGAATAAGTCAGTTCTGAGGACTGGGTCAGGCGAGCAAGGCTCAGGCGACTGAGGTTAAGGCTCAGGCAAGCAAACCTACTAAAAATAAGGGTTCAAAGCCAACAGGGGACAAGTCCAAATCTTCCGGATCCAAACAACTCAAGCTTAACTTTCTTCACCCCGGATCAGGAAGATCCAAGAAAGTTGTGGAAGAGAAGGAAACTCAGCCTGAGAAAGAGCCATCTCAACTTGAGTCAGAACCTCAGTAAGTAGTTCCGGAAGGAGAACCCACTAAGACTGCTCTCGTGGTTGCCCCTATTTCAGCCATTCTGGAATCTACACCCTCAGATCCAGTGTCGTTTATTTATGAGCAAGATGTGGCGAGTGATCATATTCAGCAGGTCGTGACCGAATATCAGCATGAAAAGGTCAGATCTGAAGAATGTCAGGGGGAACTAACTCAGGGGGAACCCATTGCTGAGAGTATTCAGGCTGACGCCCCATGGCCATTCCCCGCACCTGATGAGAACTCTTTATCTGACTTTGAGGTCTGTTTGCCAAAATCGTGTATGATTTCCATGCAAGTGAATGTGGTCGTTGTTGTCGCGGCAAGTTAACCAAGTTAAATATCGAACACAGGGAAACGATGCGATATCAAGCTAGTATTGAATGTTCACAAAGATGGATAGCTAGGAAAGCAAGAAAACAATCATGGATTCTATCTACTAATCAAGCAAGAATAGTAAATCCAAACTATCACCTCAAAGAAGTGAGCAAGTGTGAAGTGTACATGGAAGTAATCCTACTATGGTTCCTCTAGAATCCTATCCATCCTAGCATGCAAAGGTCTCTTGTTGTCTTAGTCAAGCCAACTAGTGTCTAGATCTCTCTACAACACAAGGTAAGGGCTCTATTGGATATCTAGATCTCTCTACAACTTCCAATACTGCAATTAAGAGGTCTAGGCTAATATGCAATTCTCATTGGTCATACAAGCAATATATCAAACACTTGGCATCCATAAAGTTCTTATA
>JAPKLY010000192.1:773514-784136 GCA_026898435.1 Prunella vulgaris
CCCCCCCCCATACACTAATTTAACTCGTTTCGGGACCAACATATCGGCATATAGAGGCAACAAATCAAAAGTTTGATGTAATTTGTCGAGATCAACGGGCTAGAATAAAAAGCTTGTAGGTGAAAGTGGAGGAAATATCAAGAAAATGTGGACAAAGGGCTCGTGAATGCAAGTCCTATTTGATTGAAGCTCAATTGAGAGAAGGGTGTAATGCTATTGAGTTAAGAAGTGGAAAGAGATATGAAGGACCTAGTGCTCCTATTTGTTGTGAAGATGAAGAAAAGGGGGTAGAAAAGGAGAAGATTGATGATATGGATGAGGGAATTGATATGGAATACTCTATTCCAATAGGTGAAAAAGAAGAGGAAAGAAAGGTGGAAGAAGGGTTAGTAGAAGAAGAAGAAAAGGGTGGAAGTGAAAAAGAGGAAGCATATGTTCCTAAGTGGAAGAGAGTTAGAGAAGAGAAGGAAAAGAAGAATAAAGTGGAAGTTGATGAATGGGGGGTGCCAAAGACGGTAGTGCCCATTCCATATCCCCAAAGGTTTGCCAAGAAGAAGCTTGATGACAAGTTCAACAAGTTCCTTGAGGTTTTCAAAAAGCTTTATATAAATATTCCTTTTTATGAAGCCTTGGAACAAATGCCAAGTTATGCAAAGTTTATGAAAGATCTCTTAGCCAAAAGGAGAAGAGTGGAGGGGGTGGAAACGGTAAAATTGACTAAAGAAAGTAGTGATGCTTTGACAAGAAATCTACCTCAAAAAGAGAAAGATCCGGGATGCTTCACAATTATTTGTGACATGGGTAATGGAGTAGTACACAAAGCCTTATGTGACTTAGGAGCAAGCATCAATTTGATTCCACTCTCGATTTTCAAAAGCTTAAATCAAGGTCACTTGAAAGGAACATCCACTACTCTCCAATTGGCGGATAGCTCAACCACCATTCCTAATGGCTTTATAGAAGATGTACTTGTGAGAATCAAAGATTTCACATTCCCAGCGGACTTTTATGTTCTTGATATGGAAGAAGACAAAGACATTCCTCTTATTCTAGGAAGACCTTTCTTGGCTACCGCTCGAGCGGTTATTGATGTTTATAATGGAGAGCTAACTTTGAAGCTTGGAGGGGATGAACTTCACTTTTCTATCCAAGATGCTATGAAGCATCCAAAGGAGAATTCCTCTTGTAATTCTATTGATGTTGTAGAACTTTGTATATAAGAAGCTTTTGAAAATGCTGAAATTCCTTTCTTTACTTCTAATTATGAGATTTCTAACTATAATGAAGTTAAAGAAGGTGATTGTTTTGTTGTTGATGATGTAGGTAATGAACATGAAGGAGCAATGAACACTCAAGAAAAGGAGATGCTCTTGGAAATCGAGGGTGAAATAGCAAGCAAGGAGAAGAAAGAGGAAGCTAGGATTGCATTAAAGCCATTGCCCGATCACCTCAAGTATGCATATCTTGATGAAAATGAGAGGAAGCCGGTAATCGTATCTTCTTCTCTTGAAGGTGATGAACTTGAAAAATTGCTTGCTATGCTTAGGAAACATAAATTGGCTATAGGTTGGACGGTGGATGATCTTAAGGGTGTAAATCCTTCTTTATTCATGCATAGAATACGTCTAGAAGAAAATGCTAAGCCATTAGTTCAACCACAAAGAAGAGTGAATCCTATAATACAAGAAGTCGTTGAGAAATAATTGTTAAAATTGCTTGGAGCGAATATGATCTTCCCAATTAGTGATAGCCCTTGGGTGTCACCCTTGCATGTGGTATCTAAGAAAGGCGGAATGACTGTCGTAAAAACTGAGAATAATGAAGTAATTGCTACAAGGGTGGCCACGGGTTGGCGTGTTTGTGTTGATTATAGGGAATTGAACAAGGCTACTTGTAAGGATCACTTTCCTTTGCCATTTATGGACCAAATGTTGGATAGATTATGTTGATATCGATACTACTGCTTCCTCGATGGTTATTCCGGTTACAATCAAATCATGATTGCAACGGAAGACCAAGAGAAGACTACTTTCACATGTACCTATGGAACGTATGCTTGGAGACGCATGCCTTTTGGGCTATGCAATGCTCCAGCTACATTTCAAAGGTTAATGATGTCTATATTTCATGGGTTAATTGAGCAAATTATGGAAGTGTTTATGGACGATTTCAGTGTTTTTGGAAATACTTATGATGTTTGTTTGTCCAATCTTGAGAATGTACTAATTAGATGTGAAGAGGCAAATTTGGTGCTCAATTGGGAGAAGTGCCACTTTATGGTAAGTGAAGGTATTGTTCTTGGACTTCACATCTTCTCTAGTGGGCTACAAGTGGATCGTGCCAAGGTAGTAGCTATTGAAAAGTTACCTCCACCTATAAATGAGAAGGGAGTAAGATCTTTCTTGGGACATGCCGGATTCTATAGGAGATTTATCAAAGATTTTTCTAAATTGTCAAAACCATTGTCTCGATTGTTGGAGAAAGATGTTCCTTTTAAATTTGATGATGTTTGCTTGAATTCTTTTAGGTTGTTAAAAGAAGCCTTGGTGAGTGCACCGATCTTGATCACTCCAAATTGGGAAGAACCTTTCGTACTTATGTGTGATTCAAGCGACTATGCCATGGGAGTAGTGCTAGGGCAATTAAGAGAAAGAAGATTTCATGCAATCTAGTACGCTTCAAAGACATTTTCAGCTACTCAATTAAATTACACCACTACCGAGAGGGAGCTTTTGGCAATTGTATATGCCGTGAAGAAGTTTCGTCCGTATCTTGTGGGGATGAAAACTATTGTGTATACGGACTACTCGGCTATCAAGTTTTTGATGATGAAGAAGGATTCTAAACCTAGGTTGATTAGGTGGGTGCTACTTCTACAAGAGTTTGATTTGGAGATTAGGGATAAGAAGGGAAGCAAAAATGTGATTGCCGACCATTTGTCAAGACTAGTGAGGGGAGATGAAGCTTTAGAAGAAAAAGAAGAGATACTTGAGAGTTTTCCCGATGAGCATATCTTTAGTATTGAAGAGGAGAGACAATGGAAGATGGAGGATGAGGCTCCATGGTATGCTGACTTTGCTAACTTCTTAGCAAGTGGGGCAACTCCTTATGGAATGAATTCAAATGCAAGGAAACGGTTTTACAAAGAGGTACGTCGTTATATTTGGGATGATCCATATTTGTATCGTCGTTGTGCCGATTCCATGATTAGGAGATGTATTCCGGATGAAGAAATTGAAAGTGTGCTTACACATTGCCATTCTTTGCCTTGCGGAGGACATTTTGGGTCCATTAAGACGGCTCAAAAGGTATTTCAATGTGGTTTTTATTGGCCTTTGGTTTTCAAGGATTGTCATTTGTTTGTTGCTTGATGTGATCGATGCCAAAGAGTTGGGGGGTTGTCAAGACGAGATGAGATGCCCTTGAACATTTTTCAAGAGGTAGAGGTTTTTGATGTATGGGGCATTGACTTTATGGGACCCTTCCCATCTTCTCATGGTTATTTGTATATTCTTTTGGCGGTTGATTATGTTTCGAAGTGGGTGGAAGCAATTCCCACGAAATTCAATGATGCAAGAGTGGTTATGGAGTTCTTAAGGAAGAATATCTTTGCTACATTTGGTGTGCCAAGGTCATTGATTAGTGATGGGGGTACTCACTTTGTGAATAGAGCATTAGTGAATCTACTAGTAAAGTACGATGTGAAGCATAAGATTTCCACGGCCTATCACCCCCAAACTAATGGATTGGCGGAAGTGTCAAATCGCCAAATTAAGCTTATCCTAGAAAAGACCGTGAGCTCTAATAGGAAAGATTGGGCACTTAAGTTGGACGATGCATTATGGGCTTATCGTACGGCTTTCAAGACTCCGTTGAACCTTTCTCCTTACCAACTTGTGTATGGTAAGCCTTGCCATTTGCCCGTTGAGCTTGAACACAAAGCTTATTGGGCCATTAAGAAGTTGAATGTTGATGAGAAAGCATGTGGGGAGAAAAGGCATCTTCAATTGTTGGAGTTAGATGAATTTAGAGATGAGACGTACGAAAATGCTAAGATTTTCAAGGAAAAGACTAAGAAATGGCATGATGCAAACATAAAAGAGAAGTCATTCAAAGTGCTCGATCAAGTACTTTTGTTTAATTCAAGATTGAAGTTATTTCCCGAGAAATTAAAGTCGAAATGGAGTGGGCCCTTTACAATTTCAAATTGCTTGGCAAGTGGATGGTATGAAGTGATGAATGATAAAGGGGAACTCTTCTATGCTAATGGTCATCGTTTGAAACTTTACCATAATTCCATGCCAAGAGAGGGAACAAATTGTTTGAGGCTATGTGATGTTGAGCCACCATGATTTGAGCTTAAGAGTCGTCCGGCTAGGGGACGTTAAATCTAAGCGCTAGATGGGAGGCAACCCATCCTTGTGGTTTATTTTGTAGCTTCTATTGTTGATAGTATAATTAATTGTGTTTTGTTTGTGTAGGTGCTTATTGTCCAAGGGGGTGCTTTCATAATATCATTGCTCCAAGGGTGAGGTATTGTTTCCTTTCTCCTTGTGAAATACTTGGCCTAGCCAAGTTTGGGGGTGTTCTCTTGGTATTTGTTCTTGTGATGGATTTGATCTTAGGATTCATGATGCTTTTATTGATTGTGCTTAATTCGTATGCATTGCTTGATATTGTCTTCACCTCTTTGCCAAACTTTTTAGACTTATGGTCCAAAAAAGTTTGGGATGGTGTGATAGTTTTGCCATTCTCTTCGCAATGCTATTCTTATATTGATTTTGAGTGCTTGTATGATGTTTTGACCATATGCTTATGATTAGGCTTGTTTTGCTTGTTATTTTTGGCCAAATTGTTGCTAAGCTTTGAGTAGTGTGGCATGAGATATGTCTATTATTGTGTGGATGAGTTGAAAGTTCATGTTGGATGTAGTAGAGTTATGGCTTGATTCTTATCTTGTCTTTTGTGATATGGATTTGATGATACTTGAGATTTTGATGATATGAACATTATTTTTTATGAGATGAGTCATGATCACCCTATACCCGTGAGGTTTTGAGCCAAATTTATGCCCATTTCAATCTTGAATGGATGATATTTCTTTGATGTGAGATCCACACATGTGCATTATACTCTAGAACTTGGCTTTGGTCTTGTTTGAGGCTACATTAAACATTGATTTCACACGATATGATTTGAGGCATTTTCTTTGATCATTAATTGAGTTACTTTGCCCAATGAGCCTACCATTGATATTACTATCCATTGTTCACCATTTTGTGCCTATAGACCTTTCCTTTGGCTAACCACACTTTAAGCCATTTTCCTTCCTTTTTGGAACTCTCTTGTCCCTATGATTAGTAGAGTGAAAAGAAGGAAGGAAGAATGGTGATATGATGAAGAACATGGTGGCCTAAAGTGGAAGATATGAAGAATTTTATGCATGGATTGAAATTTTTTGAAAATAAGGCAAGTGCTAGCAAAGCATCAGAAAAAGTTGACTTTTGTGGAGAATATGGTCAAGTTGACCTTTGTTGTGAGTTTGGCTAAAAGTTGCAAAGAAGGGAAGAATGATCTTGAAAGTGTGATTTTGAAGAGCATGAAGAATGTGCACAATTGCATGAAGATTTGAATGACTATTACTTGATTCCTTCTATGCTTTACTAATCATACTTAGTCACTCTAATCCATATCTATCCTTCCCTACCAAAGAGCCAACATTACAACCTTATGAAAGTCCTCAATGATTTGTGAATGATTTGTCATTTTAAGTGGTGGAGAATTTGAGACTAGAGCCAAGCTTATGGTAGTATTTGTATCATTGTGTGAAGATTGAGAGAACCTCAAACACTTGAGAGATGAGCTACACACTTCTATGTGAGGATCATGACTTGTTGATTTGATAATTTGTTCATTTGATTCTATTTTGATTGATGATTTGATGAAATTGCACTTTAGACTTGTTTGATATTGTGCTATGATTCTATGGCATTTAATTATGTGCTTGATGCTTCGTCGATACAATTATTCCCCTATCTTATCGCTTCGTTGCTCGAGGTCGAGCAACAATCTAGTTTGGGGGTGTGATTAGGGTCATAATTAATTGTTTTTGCATCCATTTCTATATGGTTTTGATGTTCTTATGTTCATATTTGACCCTAATTTGGTATAAATTGTGCTATTAACCATTTTGTGGCAAGAAAATGTGTTTTGTAGTGAAAATGAGCAAAAACTGGCAAAAGACGAGCAAGTTCGTAAAAGTTCAAAAAATGTGAGTTGATCTAATGGAGGAAAATGATAGACCATGTCGAAGAGTTAGAAGAGAGGGTCGCAACGGAAAATGAATCGAGTCAATCGTAGCTCTAGAACTCAAGATATGAAGAAAACGAGAAAGTCGAGGATCGATCGCACAAGCCGAAGCTGGACTCGAGCGACCACCAGGCCAGACTCGTGCGACCACTAGCTCGGACTCGTGCGATGAATCGCTAGTTCGGGCGGTGAAGCGTCGCACGAATGCTCACACGAGCCAGCGTTCGTGCGACGGACCATGGTTCGGGCGATAATGAGCCGCACGAGTGCTCACACGAGCCAGACGTGTGTGGCCACCTGCTTTGACTCGTGCGATGGTTCGGCAAGCCAAATTTTCTGGGGTATTCTCGTCTTTTCGCGCATTTAATGAGGGGCATATTGGACCAAGCATTGTGGGCACTATAAATACTCTAAAGATCAGATTCTCAAGGCATCCAAGACACATTAGTTCATAATCATAGTTCAATTCTTAGATTAGAGAGAGAGAGAGGTAGTTACTTAGAGGTTTCTTTAGATTTCTTCTCACAAATTCTTATATAACTTTTGATCTACCGTATTGATCGTTGATCCGTGAATTCCTGCATGCTCGTCTGGTCGTAGGCTACATTCTCACCGATTGAATTTCAATTTCCATTATCGGATTTCAAGTTAGCATTTTAGAGGTAAATTGTATCTTTCCAATTATAATTGTAATAGGTAAATTTCTTTACATTTCTTTATTAATGATGATAGTTCCTAGCTTAATTGTTCTTATGTTAACTCAATTAGCTATGAGTTAATCC
Source organism: Prunella vulgaris (assembly GCA_026898435.1). Taxonomy (NCBI): domain Eukaryota; kingdom Viridiplantae; phylum Streptophyta; class Magnoliopsida; order Lamiales; family Lamiaceae; genus Prunella; species Prunella vulgaris. Next base: position 780,606 of record JAPKLY010000192.1, read on the forward strand.
CTTTATGTGTTAGTGTATGATTTCTATGGAGTAGTGTAGTGATATGTTGATCTTTTGAATGATTTGAATTGTTGTATGATAAATTCTCTAATTTGATGGTTTGTATGAATGCTTGCATGTGTAGATGATAATAGGGCCATTAGGGAGTTAGTCTCTTGCGAAAGTAGAGCTTATTTCCTAAATTTTCTTGTATTAAGGCCAATGCATATCAAGTGTTTGATGAAATTCCTAAGATAGTGAGAATTATCTCTAGTGAATTAGATGAACAATTAGAGGCTTTGATATGTATTAGGGAAACCTTTTGCATGTTAGAGGGGCTTGTCCATTGATTATACACAATCCCATTGAATGATAAAATGATACTTCACTCACCAAACATAGGATAGTACACTTGCACATTCCCTCACATTTGCTCACTTTGCAAACACAAGGTGATAGGTAGTTTGCTCTTTTGACAAATTAGTATACGATAGATACCCTTCCCTTTAATTGCTTTGTTAGCTAGCCAATTAAAACAACAAATTTTCCTTACAAGTCCCCGTCTCCTTTGGGTTCGATATATATTAAACCTTGGTCAAGCTTACCACGCTAATAGCGAACACGTACACTTGCGTGAGGACTCATTTACACCGAACAGTGACAAATCCTAAATTCAGTGTCCTGAATCTTAATCAGTCTATACTGATCACCCGTTCATGCTGACTGTTCCCCCTACAACCATTCACCCTCTCTCTGAAACTCCTTCAACCTGATCCTTAGTTAGTCATTCCCCCTGACCTTATGTATGTTGAACTGAGATTCAGATTGAATCTCCTAAGCCTAGGTCAAGGAGTCCTAACTCTACTGACAACTCAACAAACCTGGTTTCAGGCAAAGCCTTAGTCAGGATGTCAGCTCTCTGCTTGTCAGTAGTGATCCTTTCCATCCTGATATCCTTCTTCTCAACATGATCTCTTATGATGTGATGCCTGATGTCTACATGCTTACACCTTGTGTGTAAGACTGGGTTTTGGGATATGGCAATGGCACTATTATTGTCACAATAAATTGGGACTTCAGTGGCCTCTATTTTGTAGTCTCTCAGTAGTTGCTTCACCCAAAGGATCTGGGAGCAACAACTGTCTGCCGCCATATACTCAGCCTCAGTAGTAGATATTGCAACACTTGTTTGTTTCTTAGAAAACCAAGAGATCAGTTTACTCCCTAGAAACTGACATGTGCTTGTAGTTGATTTCCTATCAAGCCTACAACCTCCATAATCTGCATCTGAATAACCAGTCAGTTCTAGGTTGTCATCAGAGGGATACCTAAGTCCTAAATTGACTGTACCCTTGATAAGGTACATAATTGCATGTTTTAGCACTCATTTATATATACTTTTGGTGATATTATGTTCATATTTGACCCTATTATGCGATACTTTGTGTATTTAATCCTTTTTGGCTAGGAAGTTGTGATTGTAGGTGAAAACGAGCAAAATAAGGAAGAAACAAGCAAGATCGAGAAAAGTCCAAATTCTGGACTTGAGCAAAATGGAGAAATTGCTATTCAATATTGAAGATCTTGAAGAGAGGGTCGCAACGAAAGAAGAATCGAGTCAATCGGAGTTCTAGAGCTCAAGATATGACAAAAAAAATGAAGTTGCGCATCGACCGAGACTAAGGCCTCGGGCGACACGGAACCCTTCTTCGGACGACAGGCCTATGACGACCAACTTACCTGGATCGGCAGCCATTTGTCGCCCGAGCGTGTCGACCTAGCTTGGTCGACAGCTCCTCAGTTCTTGTGCGACACGGGGGCGTTTTGTCAAGCAAGTTGTAGCTCGAGAGGTCGACAACTGGTCAGCTCCTGGGCACAACCATTCACCCTCTCTCTGAAACTCCTTCAACCTTATCCTTAGTTAGTCATTCCCCCTGACCTTATGTATGCTGAACTGAGATTCAGATTGAATCTCCTAAGCCTAGGTCAAGGAGTCCTAACTCTACTGACAACTCAACAAACCTGGTTTCAGGCAATGCCTTAGTCAGGATGTCAGCTCACTGCTTGTCAGTAGTGATCCTTTCCAACCTGATACCCTTCTTCTCAACATGATCTCTTATGAAGTGATGCCTGATGTCTACATGCTTACAGCTTGTGTGTAAGACTGGGTTTTGGGATATGGTAATGGCACTATTGTTGTCACAATAAATTGGGACTTCAGTGGCCTCTATTTTGTAGTCTCTCAGTTGTTTCTTCACCCAAAGGATCTGGGAGCAACAACTGTCTGCCGCCATATACTCAGCCTCAATAGTAGACATTGCAACACTTGTTTGTTTCTTAGAAAACCAAGAGATCAGTTTACTCCCTATAAACTGACATGTGCTTGTAGTTGATTTCCTATCAAGCCTACAGCCTCCATAATCTGCATCTGAATAACCAGTCAGTTCTAGGTTGTCATCAGAGGGATACCTAAGTCCTAAATTGACTGTACCCTTGATAAGGTACATAATTGCATGTTTTAGCACTCATTTATATATACTTTTGGTGATATTATGTTCATATTTGACCCTATTATGCGATACTTTGTGTATTTAATCCTTTTTGGCTAGGAAGATGTGATTGTAGGTGAAAACGAGCAAAATAAGGAAGAAACGAGCAAGATCGAGAAAAGTCCAAATTCTGGAGTTGAGCAAAATGGAGAAATTGCTATTCAATATTGAAGAGCTTGAAGGGAGGGTCGCAACGAAAGAAGAATCGAGTCAATCGGAGTTCTAGAGCTCAAGATATGATAAAAAAAATGAAGTTGCGCATCGACCGAGACTAAGGCCTCGGGTGACACGGAACCCTTCTTCGGATGACAGGCCTATGACGACCAACTTACCTGGATCGGTAGCCATTTGTCGCCCGAGCGTGTCGACCTAGCTTGGTCGACAGCTCCTCAGTTCTTGTGCGACACGGGGGCATTTTGTCGAGCAAGTTGTAGCTCGAGAGGTCGACAACTGCTCAGCTCTTGGGCACAACCATTCACCCTCTCTCTGAAACTCCTTCAACCTTATCCTTAGTTAGTCATTCCCCCTGACCTTATGTATGCTGAACTGAGATTCAGATTGAATCTCCTAAGCCTAGGTCAAGGAGTCCTAACTCTACTGACAACTCAACAAACCTGGTTTCAGGCAATGCCTTAGTCAGGATGTCAGCTCACTGCTTGTCAGTAATGATCCTTTCCAACCTGATACCCTTCTTCTCAACATGATCTCTTATGAAGTGATGCCTGATGTCTACATGCTTACAGCTTGTGTGTAAGACTGGGTTTTGGGATATGGTAATGGCACTATTGTTGTCACAATAAATTGGGACTTCAGTGGCCTCTATTTTGTAGTCTCTCAGTTGTTGCTTCACCCAAAGGATCTGGGAGCAACAACTGTCTGCCGCCATATACTCAGCCTCAATAGTAGACATTGCAACACTTGTTTGTTTCTTAGAAAACCAAGAGATCAGTTTACTCCCTAGAAACTGACATGTGCTTGTAGTTGATTTCCTATCAAGCCTACA
>JAPKLY010000192.1:786186-802191 GCA_026898435.1 Prunella vulgaris
GTTGCTTCACCCAAAGGATCTGGGAGCAACAACTGTCTGCCGCCATATACTCAGCCTCAATAGTAGACATTGCAACACTTGTTTGTTTCTTAGAAAACCAAGAGATCAGTTTACTCCCTAGAAACTGACATGTGCTTGTAGTTGATTTCCTATCAAGCCTACAGCCTCCATAATCTGCATCTGAATAACCAGTCAGTTCTAGGTTGTCATCAGAGGGATACCTAAGTCCTAAATTGACTATACCATTGATAAGGGTCATAATTGCATGTTTTAGCACTCATATATATATGCTTTTGGTGATATTATGTTCATATTTGACCTTATTATGCAATACTTTGTGTATTTAATCCTTTTTAGCTAGGAAGTTGTGATTGTAGGTGAAAACGAGCAAAATAAGGAAGAAATGAGCCAGATCGAGTAAAGTCCAAATTCTGGAGTTGAGCAAAATGGAGAAATTGCTATCCTATATTGAAGAGCTTGAAGAGAGGGTCGCAACGAAAGAAGAATCGAGTCAATCGGAGTTCTAGAGCTCAAGATATGATAAAAAAAATGAAGTTGCGCATCGACCGAGACTAAGGCCTCGGGCGACACGGAGCCCTTCTTCGGACGACAGGCCTATGACGACCAACTTACCAGGATCGGCAGCCATTTGTCGCCCGAGCGTGTCGACCAAGCTTGGTCGATAGCTCCTCAGTTCTTGTGCGACACGGGGGCATTTTGTCGAGCAAGCTGTAGCTCGAGAGGTCGACAGCTGGTCAGCTCTTGGGCACAACCATTCACCCTCTCTCTGAAACTCCTTCAACCTTATCCTTAGTTAGTCATTCCCCCTGACCTTATGTATGCTGAACTGAGATTCAGATTGAATCTCCTAAGCCTAGGTCAAGGAGTCCTAACTCTACTTTGAGATTGAGCAACTATACCCTGCCTTAAACTCTAATCCAACCCTCAAGTAAATGTTTGAGAGGGTCTGGCTGCTGGTCAAAATAAAGGATGCCTACCTTTATGAGTTGTTGGAAGCTATAAAAGGGAATGGGGAAGCATACTGAAGAAAGGAAGAGAGAGAGGTACTTGTGTTTGCTCAAGTGAAGAAAACAAACCTATTGTTGGCAGAATGGGAATTTGGCAAACTGGTTGCCAAGAAGCTAGATGAAGCAAGAATGATTGAGGGGCCTAAGGATGTCAGCTAAGGATCAGAACAAGGATGGAGGAAATGAAGGAGCCAACCCAACTGAAGAGGGTCAGGCTGGTGCGAGTCAGGGGACACCCCAGGCCACTGGGAGTCAGGGCACTAAAAGACAGGTTATTGAAGATCAACCTGAGTCACAGGTGACTCAGACAGAGGTTGTGGCCTCCCCTGACGAAACACTAATTACTCAAATTGAAGGAGTAATTCAAACCGTTGTTCAGGCGGCTTTGGAGCCTAATTTTGAACGGAAAGAACTGGCAAGCTTGACAGGAAAGGTTGAAAACATTGATATAATGATGGAGGAACAATCCATTGAGATAGCTGTGTTGGATGAGCACCTTGATCATGTAAAAGATTCTAATCTGACTTTGATCACTAACTTATCAGGTAATGTGGATCAGATGGAGATGCATCTCTACAAAGAAATCAATAACCTAAAGGCCAGTGTGGAGCAAGAGATGCAGGCTCATGCACAGTCCATTGTAGCAGTCAGGCAAGAATACACTAAGGAAAGGGAGAGGGGTATCCAGGCTACCATCATAGCCATGGCAGGTGTTTGATGGATCGAATGACTGAATATCGGACAAGGAGGGAAAATGCCCTGAAAGAAGAGGTGGAAACTCAGGTCAGGCAGGCACTTTCAGTACTTCCCACTCAGGCGGCCACAAATCTGATTATTGAAGAAAAGTTAAAGCCCTTCACGGACTTTGGAGTGGATGCTGTCTTTCACCTGAGGGCACTCAATGAGGAATCAGAACACTGTCTCACCAACCTAAGGGTCATAGAGCAAGATACTGCTAAGCACTCAGTTGCTCTTGCTAAACTCTCTAGGAGAGTTAGCAAGAAGGGGGAAAGGAAAGAAGGCAGGCAGGACAGGCCACTAGGAGGACCATCAGTGGGCAAGGAGCCTGATCCTGAGAAGTTTGTGACAGTTGTGAAGCAGGAAATTGATACACTTGTGAAAGAAAGGGAGCAGGCCACTGCTTATAAGAAAAAGAAAGGGATAGCTGATGCAGGAAGGGAGACCAGGCTATCAAGAGCCAAGGACCAAATTCTAAGGGAGAAAAGACAGAGAAGTGAGCAAAGGCGTGGGAGTGTGTCTGACTCTCAGGCCACTAAGAGAAGGAGAGTTATGGTTACTCAGGAAGAACAAGAAGTGAGAGAACTGCTCATGAAAAAAAGAAAGGGATAGCTGATGCAGGAAGGGAGACCAGGCTGTCAAGAGCCAAGGACCAAATTCTAAGGGAGAAAAGACAGAGAAGTGAGCAAAGGAGTGGGAGTGTGTCTGACTCTCAGGCCACTAAGAGAAGTAGAGTTATGGTTACTCAGGAAGAAGAAGAAGTAAGAGAACTGCTCATGAGAAAAAGAAAGGGATAGCTGATGCAGGAAGGGAGACCAGGCTGTGAAGGCCACCACTGAGGAACTATTCAGGCCACCAACTCTTAGTCCCCTGCCCAGGCTTTGAAGGCAGGGAAGTCTCTTGATAAGCACAACATGGAGAAAGCAGTGGAGAAGAGGAGACTGATTGAGAGTGGTCAGCTGATGAAAGCCCCACCACCAAGGAAGGCAAGGAACTCATATTGGAGAATGAAGGCCAGGAGGAGCCAGAGTCATGCTAGTGAGCCTATTGCCAAGTTTCCTCACATAGATCCTTGGGTTCCCAGAGACATTAATGACTCTTGGGACGAAGCCAAGAGGGAGTTTGTGTACTCCTTCTATGTGACAGGTGAGTTTGCTGAAGTTGAGGCTGATGAAGTCTTTCATCAAAAGATGGTGGAAAACTGGCCTGCTCTCTATCCCAGGATTCTGAATGCTTGGGAGGAGCACAATGGTGGGGAGCAATTCAGAGCCCCTGACCCCATTCTCTTAATGCCCCCAATGGATGCAAGTGGGGAGGTCAAGATGTACGAGATCTTGGGAGATTGGCTGCTGATCTGTGAGCAGCTTGGGTTGAAGGGTCACAGCAAGGAGGTTATGGAGAAGAAGATAGAACTGAAAAAGAGAGTTTTCAGCCAGTACGGATTGGAACTAGCTTTTGGAAGCTTGTGAAGCAGGTGAACTGAAGAAGGAAGCAGAAGAAGAAGTTGCCTTTTGTATTTTCTCTGCATTTTGGGTAAGATAGTATTTTGATTACAGTATAAAACGTGTAAACTGTAATCAACCTTTTAAGTTAATAAAAATTTCCATCATTTTGAGCCCAAAATAATATCTCATTATCTGTTTGGCTTATGCACTACATTATAAACTGCTCAACTAACCTGCAGGTACTCATTCAGGGGGAACTTCTGAATTGCTCAATTTTTTCTAAGTATAAGTCCACTGATAAGAGTTAGACATACTAGGTCTTTGTTCTTATCAAAAATGGAGAAATTATTGGGAAATGATTAATAATTTTTTTTTATAAAGTCCCAAAGACCCCCTGATGTTTTAATGTATCTCTAAAACTTAGAAATCTAGCCCGAAGTGTTAGGAGACTCTGATAAAATTTTAGAAAACAGGTTAGTATAAAACAGGCTACTTAAGATAAAACTAGCCTGTTATAATTAGACTAGCCTGATGAAGGATTAGCAGATACATCCACTTGCTGAAGAATGCACCTCAGAAGACGAAGTTCAATCGACTTGAAGAACTCCCCTGAAGACAAGTAACCTGATTCATTAAATGCTATTTAGCATTAATGATGGGAGTTGCAAACACATAAATGAAGTGTTAAATGCAACAAAGAGAATGTTCCAAGTCACCTGATGAAAAGACAGAGGACTTCAATTCAACCGTTGTAACTGGACTGAGGAACAATTAAGTCAGACCAATGAAAGCTGCCACCTATGTACGGACCTGACACAAAAGACTGACCGGTCAGTACTAAGATCAGAAGCAACCAACAACCTAGGATGACACAATTTTCAAAGGTGGCTGCATTAACTCTAAGCAGGCATTTAATGAGCTCTCAACCATTAATGCTTGGAGTTGACTACGCAACATCTGAAGAAGATCTTGAAGAACGTTGGACTGCAGCAATTGACTTATTTGACCATTCCAAAATCTATAAAAGATTTTGAAGAACGTTGGAATACCAAAATAGCTTAATTTGAAACTATCTCTCCAACGGACAGTCTTTCAAATTAAGTCTATAAATACAAGAGTTGAAGAAGAAGCTAAACACGGGAAACTAACAAGTTCATCTGAAAATCTAAAAGCTCTCCAAAGTTCATCTCATTCTTAAAGCACTCGAAATCACTCTAGTTTCCCAAGTGCTCACATTGTTTAGAGCTCAACTCTGTATTTAGGCTTACACTGTAATATTCTTAGAAACCTATTGAGATAACCCAATCTAGATATTGCTCATCACTGTAAAGGGTTATCTCAACCTTAGTTGGAGAACTCAAGCCCTTAAACTGAAATAGGTTCAAGGCTGTGAGTTAAAAGAAAGTAAGCTGAGGAGTGTCTCAGTCTAAAATCTAGAGAGGACTAGGACTCAGTGAAAATCCTAGAGATCAAGAGAAGATGTTCTTGATCAGTGCACCTTGGCACTCTAAAACAAGGAATTCCTGTGGTTAAGGAATTCTCCTGTTGAATCAGGAAAAGTGGATGTAGGAGAGTTTAACTCCGAACCACTATAAATCCCCTGTGTCTTGTTTGCTTTATTCTTTTGTGTGAGTTATAACTATCAAAGATTTTTGAATTAATCCGCTGCATAACTAATACTTTGATCAAACACACAGGCCACTTATCAGGGGACCTTCAAGTCCACTGATATTCTAAGCAAGTAGCCTGTGCTCTTAAAGTCTATTGTAAAAACTACTCTTTTAAAAATCTGTACTTACAGGTGTATTCCCCCCCCCATATACCTGTTATTATTTATTTGGGACCAACATTATTTTATTCTGAAAATAAAATTTTAAGTTCGGATTTTTAGTTACTAAGTGACGATCTGAGTTTAGAGTGCTTATGCGACAAAGGCTGGCATTCCTGATCCGGGGCGTTACAGGTGGTATCAGAGCTTATGTTCTAACCTTCGGAGAAAACTACTCATTTTATTCAAGTTCTTTTACATAAGAAAATATAAAATTTTTTAAAACTCTTTATTAAAAAGAAAGTTCATCTTTTCTATTTATCCAAGTATGAAATTTTTATATAAGTATTATATAGTCATTAAATAACTTACTAAAAGCACATTATGAATATTAAGATGATTTCAAATTTTTAAATGGGAAAAATGTGTCTGCTGCAGCAAGCCAAAACACCCTCGAGGTAAGTATATAATTTGTGGTTTTTAAGCAAAGATATGATATGAGAATATTGTGAAAATATTATTCAAATTGTTTATGAAGTTATGAAAAAGAAGACATTAAAATTATTTGTGGTATGACAAGTTATGGAAAGAAAGACATGTTATGATAAACTGTGAATGTTAATGCAAAGAGGCATGCAAATGCCAAAGGAATGTGAACGTTTATGTATGAATAATTATTTGGTTCCTACAAGCATGTTTGCAAAAAGAATTCTTGATTCCACGTGATACATTTATTTAAGTAATTTTTAAGCTTTATTACATTCATGTAGACCTCATATTACACGTTTACTCTATAACTATTTTACTTTTATCGCTTATTGATCTATTCTACGTTTAGGGTTATAAATGATAGACTTGTCCTCATATGCCCTTGTCTGATTAGCATATGTTTGGATTTTAGTGGGTGTAGACGTGGTTTTGGATAATATCCCAATACTAGCCAGATGACGCAGTTATAATGAACTAAGATATTTGTGAACATGGCTTAGAATAAATCTCACTAAGCTCGAATCAATTTTTTTTTTTTCGTGGACTAGGACACGCTAGCTTTAACCTATATATACTATTAATTATTTTCAAACTATATTATTTCCTTGGAGACTCTTTTCTCCATTAACCTTGGTTGGGGACTCTTTTCCTCTGATTCTAGTTGGAGACTCTTTTCTCCGTTTGAGAACTCTTCATTCTCATTTAATTATATGTATGTATTATTGCCTCACGTGTTTTGTGAGCTATTCTATTCTATCCATTAATCTTACCAAATTATAGTTTTGATAACATGTTCTACTAGTTCCTTAAATTACAATTGTTGAGGACCGTCATTGTGCTGCTGAGTCGCGATAGTGGAATTCCAATGTTTTGCGCACTCCAAATGTATACTTGGTGCTAGTGTATTATCATTTCAATTTTTGGGTTCTTTTGTTTTGAATTTTATCATACCTATATGAATTAAATATATTCTTTTCTTCTTAGTCCTCCTAAATGGCACCACTATGAACACCACGCACTACTAGAAATATGTCTAGAAATGCTTAAAAAGAACCGATAGAACAAGAACAATCAAATGCAGCCTCTGGGGCCGAAATGGTAAGAGAATTCTTTGATTCTCTTCAACACTATATGCAACAACAAACCCCTCCACCGAATGTACATATGCCTCAACTGACACCCGAAGTCAATAAATTCGTTGAACAATTTTGACATATGCAGCCACCCTGACTTAATGGGAGAGAAGGACCCATGGGGACTGAAGAGTGGATCGCTAGTCTGGAGTGAATATACAAACATATGATTTTAACTGATACATAGAAGGTCTCATGTGCACAATTCTAATTGGCAGAGGATACTGCTCAGTGGTGTGAATCATACGAACGAACTCTAAAAGCAGAAGAACGACAAGCCCTGTTGAGTAATTAAACGCGGATCTATTCAGGATTTACGCTAAATACAAATTTAAGTTTACAATTAATATCATGATTTAAACATAATTAAATAAAATAATTGTATACCCAACAACGGGCTTTACATGCAAAACATATGAACAAATATAATCACATAAAGCCCTAAACATGCAGAACTAAGGGATTTAGTGAATTATACCTCCTGGAGAAAAGACAGTTTCTAAGAGAAAAGGCGTCCTTTGTTTCCTTGGTGAAAGACACTTTCTGAGACAAAAGGCGTCCTCTTGATGTTTCTCAACTTGATAATCCCAAGAGCCTTCTCAAGTATTCCCTTTTCCTTATTCGTACACCCGATGGGAGGCCACATGAATAATCACAACATAAGGAAAGAAAAATATTTGTTGACCAAGAAGCTGTGATTTTCGAAAATCACAAGGAATAATTATGTGTATCATGAAGTCTTGTATCATCTCATATTTATAATGAGAATACAAGATCTTGAATATCTTGAATATCTAATATTTCAAATCTTGATTATCATGAATATCAAATATTCTAATCTTGATAATCTTGAATACTAAATATTCAATTCTTGATATTTCTTTCTTCATAATTTTGGAAAATAATAAGCCATATTATATAATAAAATGAGATCTTGATTTTATTAGATATTCTTGTATTCAAGAAACATATCTATTTTCCATAAATTTCTCATTAAAATTAATAATAATAATTTTTTAAATTTACATCTTTCTTTCTACCATGCAATTTTCAAAAATTTCACTATAATTTTTAATTCAAGGAGATCTTTATTTTATTAGATATTCTTGTATTCAAGATACATATTTATTTTCCATAAAATCTCTCATCAATTAAAATAATGATTATTTTCGAAAAAAAAATTTAATTTGGGCCCAAAATATTTCTTTATTTTAATTACCTTATTCATTGTTGGACATTTAATTGGGCTACTTGAGGGGCCTTTAGGTGAATTAATATTGGACCTCCTAATGGGCCTTGAATTCTAACATTGAGCCCAGTGTCATTCAACCCATTAACACTAATCTCACTCCACTATAGGATTAATATTGCACTATCCATCTTAACCCATATTACACTCATATGGCTTCCGGTCATTTTTTTTCCCATGTTTAATATTCTCTTGTCCGTTAATTAATCAAGCCACTAAACGCTTTAATTAATTTAACATCTTAACCTTGGAGTAAGGACAACTCTTCTTCATCATCATACCGGAAACAAATTCCACTTGCAAGATTTAGTATGACGAACATTTAGAGCCCACCAAGGGGACTAATCATGCAAGACTCTCCAAGCACACGTTCCTCTGTATTAAATCTTAGCAACTGTCATGTTCTCAATGGCGTCACTCAAGATGCAAAGTATTTAGTCTTATTGACTCTCTACCCATAACAAAATAAAGTGCCACGCACGGATCACACATGGTCCTATTTAAGGGACAGAGGTTTAGAAATAAACGACCACTGAGGTCTAATTCTTCATCCCATAAATCAGTACGGAAGAATTACCTCTCTGTAGGTCCTCTTCAATGCATCATCATGCACTAGTGCAATCCCTTGGTCAAGATAAGCCAGTCTGGGATCTACACATCAACCGTTTACCAATGGGGTGTTCAAATCTCATCTAGGTTGTGAATTTAGTACTTGTTACAAGATACTGATAATGTGATCTTGCTGTGAGTTATCCGGGGATCACCACATTTATCTATAGTGTAACTTGCACTGTTATATGAACGGATTGCAATAGATAAATAACATTCATATTATCTAAAGCACAATGATAAAAGATTTATTTCAGATAAAGCTCAAAGATTTAGTTTAGTTATACAAAGTAAAAGCATACTTTCTAGTATAACCCTAACAATCTCTCACTTATACTCAAACTCTGCTTTTAAGTATACTACAACATATCTATGTCTTACACATGTCCTAATAATTTCTCCCACTTATACTCAAAGCAGATTGGCAACACACTTGACACCCATTACTCCCACATGTCTCTCGAATGTACATAGAGGTAGATTCTTTGTGAGAGGATTAACTAGGTCATCTTCCGATGCGATCTTTGCCATCTCTTCAACTCCTCTCTTAACGATTTCTCATCTAAGATGGTATATCGTTAAATGTGTTTGTTGGCCTTGTGGACTCTTAGTTCCCTTGAATTTGCAACTGCCCTAGCATTACAATGCTAGACAAATTTGGAATTTTATCCAAGTCCACTTAGAAGATCTTGAGCTAAACCGATTCCTTCACTGCTCCATAAGCAGTTACTTATTCGGTATCCATGGTAGAATCAGTGATGCACACTTCACCATATCATGGCTCCTTCCCCAAATGAAACACATTACCCGAGGTAGATCTATATGGAATTTATATCTGATTCGAAATCCAAGTTCGTGTAACCCAATGGGGATTAGACTATCTGACTGATAAACCAACATTCTATCTCGAGTTCGCTTGAGATATTTCAGAATATTTTTAACAGCCGTCCAATACTCTTTCACGGGGTTACTTTGATATTGTGCCACCATGCCTACAACAAAGTAGATATCCGGTCTCGTACATAGCATAGCATACATGAGGCTTCCTACTGCCGAAGTATATGGGATATCTTTCATACAATCTATCTCTTCATGTGTCTTCGGACACATCTCTTTCGATAGATAAATTCCATGTCTAAAAGGTACCAAACCTTTCTTAGAATTCTACATGCTAAACCGTTTCAAAACAGTATCTATGTATGAAGCAAATCTGATATCAGTGTATTCCCCCCCCATACACTGATTATACTCATTTCGGGACCAATAGCTATATTGAGCTTAATTGTTGATTCTTGTTGTATTTGCTTTGTCTTGAGCATTGTATGATCTTTTCTTCACTCTTTGCCAAACTTTTTAGACCCTTCGTCCAAAAAAGTTTGGGGGTTGTCTTCGTTTCGCAAATCTCATTGCAATGCAATGCTTATGTTGATTCTTAGTGTTCCTATGATGGTTTGGATCATATGCTTATTTGATGCCTCATTTTTCTTGTTGATTATTACCATATTGTTGCTAGATTTAAGTAGTGGATGCTTGAGATATGTTTATGATTGTGTGGATGAGTTGATAGTCATGATTAGATGTAGTGGATTTATTTCTTGATTCAAGTCTTGTTTAGTTTGTTATAGATTCTATGATGCTTGATACTTTGATGATTTGAGCATGTTGGATATGATATGAGTCATGATCAACCTATACCCGTGAGTTTTGAGCTAATTTTGCCCGTTTCAATCTTGAAGGAAAGGCATTTCTTTTATGTGAGTTCCACACATGTGCATTATACTCTAGAACTTGACTTTAGTCTTATTTGAGGCTACATTAGATAAAGATTTCACATGATATGATATGAGGCATTTTCTTTGATTTATATTGAACCACTTAGCCCTATGAGCCTACCATTGATATTGATATCCTTTGCTACCCATTTTGTGCTTATAATCCTTTCATTTGGCTAACCACACTTTAAGCCATCTTCCTTCCTTTTTGGAACTCTCTTGTCCTTGTGATTAGTAGAGTGAAAAGAAGGAAGGAAGACTGGTGATTTGATGAAGAAATTGGTGGCTAATGTGGAAACAAATTCAAGTATGCGTGGATTGTTATGAAACGAAGGTTCAAAGGCAAGTGCTTGCAAGAAATTGAAAAAAGGTTAACTTTTTGAAAAATTATGGTCAAGTTTGACTCTAGTGTTGTGAGTATGTTCACAACTTGTTAAAATGAGAAGAATGATTTTTGAATGTGTGATTGTGAAAGAGCATGAAGAGGATGTGCAACATGGCATGAAGATATGATCTACATGATGATTCCTTCTATGCTATACTAATCATACTTAGTCACTTTTACCCATATGTTCCTTCCCTATCAAAGAGCCAACACTACAACCTTATGAAAGTCCTCATTGATGTGTGATTGATTTGTCATTTCAGGTGGTGGAGAATGTAGACTTGAGCCAAGCTTACGGTAGTATGTGTATGTGTTGTGATGATTGAGTGAGCCTAAACACTTGAGGGTTGAGTTAAACACTTATCTTGTGAGGATCTTGACTCATTGATTTGATATCTTGCTCATTGATTCATTGTTGATAGTTTATTAGATGAGATTACATTCTAGATTTGCTTGACATTGATTGATATTTTCATGGCATTTGACTTGTGCTTGATGCTTCATCGATACAATTATTCCCCTATCTTATCGCTTCGTTGCTCGAGGGCGAGCAATAATCTAGTTTGGGGGTATGATTAGGGTCATAATTGAATCTTTTTGCATCCATTTCTAGATGGTTTTGATGTGCTTATATTCATATTTGACCCTAATTTGGTATAAATTGTGCTATTAACCATTTTATGGCAAGAAAATGTGTTTTGTAGTGAAAATGAGCAAAATCTACAAAAGATGAGCAAATTCGTAAAAGTTCAGAAATTGTGAGTTGATCGAATTGAGCCAAATGATATACCATGTCAAAGGGTTCGAAGAGAGGGTCGCAACGCAAAAATAGTCAAGTCAATCGGAGCTCTAGAACTCAAGATATGAAGAAAACAAGAAGTCGAGAATCAACCAGCAGCACGGGATCGTGTGACCACAAGCTTCGATTCGTGCAAGACCTCTCTGGTTCATGTGATCAAGGAATGCACGAATTGGCCCACACGAATCCATTCGTGTGGATGCTCAGACAGACCCAGTTTCGAGGGTTATTTTGTCTTTTCGCTCGTTTAATGAAGGGCATTTTGGACTAAATATTGTGGGCACTATAAATACTTTAAGGATCAGATTTCCAAGCAGGAGATATTCATTAGTTTGTTCTTAGATTAGATTAGAGAGAGGTTAGAGGTAGTTTCCAAGTGGGTTCTTAGTTAGATTCAATCTTCTCTCTATAATTACTTTTGATCCATCCATTGAATCTTTAAACCGTTTGCTTCATTAGCTTAGTTATGATCTTAGCTACATTCCTATGGTTCATTTTATGATTTTGAGCTCCAGATTAGAAGATAGAATTTCAAGGTTTAATGATTGTATTTCAATTCCATCTACATTTGGTAAGTTCTCTTGAATTCTGTTGTTTTAATTCATAATCATGATGTTTACATTCTTAATGGCAATAGTTAGATTCCAATGAGCAATGGGCTAATACTTTCATGTGTTAGTGTATGATTCCTATGGAGTAATGCGGTGTTAATGTTGATCTTATGAATGCTTTGAGATGTTGTATGATCAATTCTCTATAATGTGGGATTGTATGAATGCTTGGTATGCATAATTGATTTCTAGGGCCATTAGGGAGTTAGTCTCATACGAGAGTAGGGATATTTTCCTAAATCTTCTTGTAATTAGGCTAATGCATGCTAAGTGTTTGATTAAAATCCTAAGATAGTGAGAATTATCCTTAGTGAATTGGAAGAACAATTAGAGGTTTTAATGTGTATCTAGGGAGACCTTTATGCATATTAGAGTGGCTAGCCGATTGATTGTACAATACCTCATTGCATGATAAAGTGATACCTCACCATGTGAAACATAGGATAGTACACTAGCACATATCTCTCACATTTGCTCACTTTGTGATTAGGGTCATAATTGCATGTTTTAGCACTCATTTCTATATGCTTTTGGTGATATTATGTTCATATTTGACCCTATTATGCGATACTTTGTGTATTTAACCCTTTTTTGCTAGGAAGTTGTGATTGTAGGTGAAAATGAGCAAAATAAGCAAGAAACGAGCAAGATCGGAAAAAGTCCAAATTCTGGAGTTGAGCAAAATGGAGAAATTACTATTCTATGTTGAAGGGCTTGAAGAGAGGGTCGCAACGAAAGAAGAATCGAGTCAAACAAGTTTTTGTCGTTCGTCAAGTGAATGAGATCATTGAGAACATAGCTGCAAATGATGCTTTCCAAAGAGAGTCTAGCAATGGAGTAGGTGATCGAGTTGCACTTCTTGAGGAAAGATTGACTAATGTGTGTAATTTGGTCTATGGAGGCCAACATCAAAACCTTGCTCCAACTCCTATGCAAGTTAGGGTTATTGAGAGTCTTCCTCCTCCTGCTACCTCCACTCAAGAGGAAGTAAACTATATGGGTCGTCCGCAATTCAACAATTCTTATCAAAACAATCAAAGGACGTATGATGCTCCACTGTTTCGAAACCAAGGAAGTCCATATCCTAATCAAGGAAATCCTCCATACAATCCTAATAGAAGGCACGAGAATTTCTCATACTCCAATCCTAAGGGGGCAATCCAATTGCCACCAAGGATTGATCCGTGGTCAAAGCCGCCTAACAATGAGGGTAAGGGGAGTGTGGAGGACACCTTGGCATTAATTTTGAAAAACATGGAAGATATGAGAGTGGAATTTAGAAAGATGAATGGTGAAACGAACAAGAAGTTTGATGACTTGTATGCTTCACAAGGTAATCAAATCAAGAGCTTGGAATTTCAAATGGGGCAAATTGCTTCATCCCTAAGCCCACAAGTGAATAAAGGTAAGTTCCCTTCAACAATCGAGATTAATCCTCGTGAGCATTGTAATTTGATATCATGTGTGGAGGTTGAAAATGGGGTTGTATGAAATTCTCCTTTAAAAGTTTTTCATGAAGAGATGGTGGAAGAAGTATTCCGTTGTGAGGATGTGAAATTGGTAAGGAATAATGAAAAAGGCTTGGGGATAGAAGATTTGGTGATGAAGAAAGAGAAGGAAAAGAAAGAAAAATTTGAGGGAATAGATAAAATAGGTGGTGTGGAAAGAAAGGTGGAAGAAGGAAGGTGGAAGAAGAGGTGAAGGTGGAAATTTCAAAAGGAATGAAAGATAAGCTTGATGATCGATTCAAGAAGTTCTTTGAACTTTTCAAGAAGTTCTATTCGAAGATGCCTTTTCATGAAGCCATTGAAGAAATGTCAAATTATACAAGGTTCTTGAGAGATGCTTTGGCAAAGAAAAAGAAAGTAAATGAACAGGGTATGGTTAAGCTTACTATTAAGAGTAGTGAGTTGATACAAAATCATTTACCACAAAAGTTTAGAGACCCGGGGAGTTTCACATTGAGTTGCCATATTAAGGAGAGCAAGGAAATAAGGGCTTTGTGTGATTTGGGCGCAAGTGTTAACATGATACCATTTTCTATTGCCAAGGAGTTGGGCTTGCATTACTTGAAGCCAATAAAAATGAATTTGCAAATCGCCGATGGTTCAAAAGTGAGACCAAAGGGAGTTATAGAGGATGTGGTTGTTCATGTAGGTAAGTTTGTCTATCCCGTTGACTTTGTTGTGCTAGATATTAAAGAAGATTTAGAGAGTCCGATCATTTTGGGAGACCTTTTCTTGCTACGTCGGATGCTTTAATTAATATTAAGCGAGGAGAGGTTACTCTTGGAATGAATGGTGAGAAAGCAACTTTTTCGATCCATGATAATTCCAAGAGTTCCCCAAAGAAGATTGAAGGGATGATGAACAAAGTCATACGAGATGATATGGCAAGTGAAGAAAAGTATAAGTTAAGAAAAATTGATCTTAAGAGTAAGCTTAGTGGTGATGATCTTGTTGAAAAGAGAAAGAAAGTAAATGAAGAAAAGGGGGTGAAACAAGTGGAGAAGAAGGCTTATTTTTGGAAGAGGAAATTGAGTGATGTACGTCACTCAACTCTTATCGATCTTGATGTTACTTGAGCTTAAAAGTCGTCCGGCTAGGGGACATTAAATCCAAGCGCTAGATGGGAGGCAACCCATCCGTATCCTTTATTTCTTTTGATTTTAGTTTTGATTTGATTGATTTTTTGTGTTGGAATGGAAGCATGAGGTTTTTTTGTATTTTAGGCCAATTTTTTTATGATCATTGCTTGATTGGTAATGTGCTTAAATGATTAGGAAGAGTTTGAGGAGTTGAATTTTTTATATACTCTTGATGAATATGTAGGTTTTGTGTTAAGAGTTGTGATTAATGGGTTTTATGTGCTAGCAAATGTGTAATTTACCACTTTTCCAAACTTTATTAGGATTTACAATCCAAAAAAGTTTGGGGCGGTGTGTTCGTGTTAAATTTCATCAACTTGCTACCATATTTGATTCATGATTGTGGATATTCTTGTGATATGTTGAGAATTAAGTGATGTTGTGTAGGAAAAGTACAAGAAAAAGGGTAAAAAAATTGAAAATTTTCGAAGTAGGAGTTGAAGGTCTCGGAAGACAGCATCTAAAGCCTCGGAAGACAGGCATTTGTCGCCTGAGATCCCTGGAAAGACAGGCATTTGTCGCCTGAGGTGTCGACTGGCTGGGTCGACAGGGCTACAAGTCTTGCGCGACAGGAAGGACAATTGTCGACCACCTGGGGCGACAGCTTGGTCGACAGGCTCAATGGTTTTGGTCGACAGGAGTGAGTTTGGGTGTAAATTTTGACTATTGTGGGTCCTACTTTGACTACACTTTCCAAGGTAAGTCCACTCACTTTTCACTCCTTCTTATACACTCTTACACACACAAACACACACATAATTCACAAGAATATAGCAAACTCTCTCTCTCAAACTCACGAAAAGAAAAAGGAAAGAAGAAGAAATTTTTGCTTCTCAAATTCTACACTTCCTTTCGATTAATCCTACTACAGGTATGTTCTACTAACTCCCCTCTACCTATCTCTTGCACTTTTATAAGAAATCCATGGTGGCATTGTCATGAATTTGAAATTGAAGTTCTAGGGTTCTTGAGCATGTGAATTGGGGGTTTTTTATTTTCTTGAGTTTTTATGAAATTGATGATGCATTGTTAGTAGTTTTTGAGCTTTATTGTGCATTGCATGATTCTTGCCTCCACTCCTTTGCCAAACTTTTTAGGCCTATTTGTAACACCCCGCATAGGCAGCAGCTTTTAGTCCTTTAATTATTTTGTTTTAGGCGTAAGTTTGTGTGAGTACAAGGTTAGTCCTTTAAGTTGTTATGCCTTAGTATTTCTAAATAGGTTGCTTAGTATTAGTTGTCTCAATTAGTCTTAAGTGGACTCTTAAGATTAGTACTAGGCGTCAAATTATTTTAGTGTAAGGATAAGAAGTATTATTGTTGAGGTTATAGT
>JAPKLY010000192.1:802201-835326 GCA_026898435.1 Prunella vulgaris
AAATAAATCATTGTTCTTATGCAAGAGAATATACATGCTTGAAGGTTAAGTATCACAAGAATAAAGAGTTAGTAAGGATCTTGCAAATAAGGAAATAAGTTGCCAAGTATGGAAATAGAGATACAACAAGATTTTGGGCCAATTTTCTTTCCCCTCTTGCAAGATTTCGGCCAAGGCCTTATTCAGCCCCAAACCATACTTTTCCAACTCTATAAATATGTATTGATCAAGTCCCCAAGACCCTTAGACACCCTAGAAATCGGCAGCCACCCATAGCACCCAATTTCGGCCATGTTTTGAAGTTAGAGGACCAGTTTTTCAGCAGCTTGTAGAAGTAGAAGGAGGGCAGATTTTTCGAGAGTTCTTAGAGCAAGGAATTAGCAAGCCAACGTAAAACACTTCCCTATTTTCAAGTCAAGAAAAGGTGGGGGTTTAAACGGTGAAAAGTGGTAACTATAGTTCGACTTTTAAATATTTAGTTTGATGCAATTATGTGTTTATGTGCTAATATGAATGGATGGTCAGCTCTACCATCAATCTATGAATGGACAATCAGCTATATTGTCAAATGAATGTTAAGGATGATCAGCTATATCATCAATGAATGGATACGAAAGTCGTATCATATGTTAAGAAAGAAGGGTATGTTTACATGTTATTGTGTCCTTTATATTTAGACTTCGAACTAAACTATCCCCACGGAGTGATTATCTGTTCCTTCCTCAGGAACAGCAGATGATTGAGTGAATTGCTCTGAGAGGAATGTTCGAAACTTAATGGCAAGCTCGCCTTAGTGCTGAGCAAACTACTTGGGATCTTGAGCTGATCTCAAAAGAAAATGCTCATCAGAAACTGGTGCTTCAGTACACCACTGAGCTTGAGGCCCTAAAAAGAGAAAACGTGCGCCTTTAGGAAAAGCAGAAGAAGTTACACACATCTTCCCAAGTGGTTGATGAGTTAACAAGTTTCTCTCAGCTGACCGATGGTGCCAAAGCTGGGTTAGGCTATGATGCCTTTAAAGACCCAAAGGGTAAGAAAAAGAGAGGTGCTTCAGGGAGCAACTCTCAGAAAAAGTTTGTGCTTGCCCAAAGTGACGACAAGGGCCCCAGTGTTGCTCGTCAGGATAAAGGCAAAGGGAAGGAGAAAATGCCTACTGAACATGTCAGGCAAAGGACTAAGGAATCTAGGCCAAAACCCAAGGGAAAGGCACAGGCTTCTGATCCTGAGCCGAGGAAGAAGGACCAAGGAAACTCCAAGGCTCAGCCTAGGAATTCTCAGGCCCGAAGAAATTCTTCTCCAAGCACTTCTCAGGCTCAGCCTCAAAGTGTTCAGGGTAAAAGGAACTCAGGTCAGAGGGAACCTCAGGCAAGGCCAAGGACTACTGAGGTCCAGAAGCCTCAGACAGGGCACAGGGCCCATCAGGAGCGTCCTAATCCTCAGAGTAGAAGGACAAACCAAATGGCCCCTGAAAGGCAACGGAGACCTGACTCCGATTACACTCAGGCCAGACCTCAAGTGCCTAGAGGTCAGGCCCGAGCTGCTCTTTCTCAGGACAGACCTCAGCTCAACGCACCCAGGCCTAGGAGGAACAGGAGGCCCGCTCCTAGGAATCAATCCAGGGATCCTGAGACTCAGGCTGACACACATACACCCTCAACTTCCTAGGCACAAAGGAAGAAGAGGACAGTGTATGTTGATGTTTCAGGGAGACAAGTTTACACTTCTGATGCCATCAGAATTGTTAAACAAATCTGGATCCCGAAGGGTGTGGCTGACACTGTAGGACCCAATACTAGATGGGTACCTGAGGCCTGATTCTTTTCAGGTCACTGCGGGCTACAAGAGGAAGAAGGAGGATCTAATAAAGGACTGGTAGTTGGACTCAGGGTGTTACAGGCACATGACCGGATTTCATGATCTCCTTCAGGACTACGTAGCTCAGGAAGGCCCGCAGGTAACCTTTGGTGATAACTCTAAGGGTTTCACCAGAGGATTCGGTACATTTGTTGTTGGTTCTGTTAAAGTGTTTAATGTATCCTATGTTGAGGGTCTTAGGCATAACCTGCTTTTGGTGTAGAGTTTACATCTAACATACGCCTTGTAAAGGATAAATCTACACTGCAGGTTCTGATTACATGTGTCAGGAGAGGGATTGTATATTTTGCTGACTTTAAGAGCAGCTCTCCTGAAACTTGTTTGGTCGCTAAGAGCTCATCTGAGCTCAGTTGGCTTTGGCACAAATGCCTGAGTCATTTAAACTTTAAGATTATTAACAAAATTTCTAGACTTTCTCTTGTAGATGGTCTACCTAATGAAGTTTTTAGCAAAGACCACGTGTGCGGAGCATGTCAGGAAGGCAAGCAAACCAAAGCTTCATTCAAGGAGAAAGATGCCTTCTCAACTGACAGAGTGCTTCAGCTCCTGCACATGGATCTCTTTGGTCTGATTACTCCTGTCAGCAGGAATGGTAGGAAATATACCCTTATTGTTGTTGATGATTATTACAGGTACACATGGGTTATTTTCTTGCTGAACAAGAAGGAGACTCAGGTCAAGCTTCCGGAGTTACTCAAGAAATTGAGTACTGAAAAGGGTCAGAGCATGAACAGGATCAGATCAGATCGGGGAACTGAGTTTATTAACTCAATTATAACTGATTTTTGTACTGACCTTGGTATTACTCATGAGACTTCTGCAGCCAGGACCCCTCAGCAGAATGGGGTAGCTGAGAGAATGAACCGGTCCCTCAAGGAAGCTGCCTGGACCATGTTGGCTGAGTCAGGACTGCCCAAGAAGTACTGGGCTGAAGCAATCAACACTGCTTGCTACACTCAGAACCGATCTATGCTGAACAAACAACATGCTCAGACACCTTATGAAACTTGGAATAAAAGGAAGCCTCGCATCTCCTATTTCCATATTTTTTGGTGTAAGTGTTTCATCCTGAACAATGGGAAAGACCAGCTTAAAGACTTTGATAGCAAGTCTGATGAGGGAGTTTTCTTAGGATACTCCTCAGTCAGCAAAGCCTTTAGGGTATATAACTGTAGAAACCTTTGTGTGGAAGAAACACCTCATGCTGTGTTTGATGAGCCTGCATCAGTGCGTAGAAAATAGGTTCTGAGTCTTGACACTGAGGGGGTTACCAAGAGGGTGACAAGACTGAGCCTGAAGAATCCTGAATTCAAGATCAAACTTGTGAGTGCTCCCAAGGGATGGGATGATGATGATGCTGCTCAGGATGGACCTCAGGCCAACCCTCACCAAGCCCCAACCTCGGAGAATGTTGAGTCTCAGACGGAGGCACAGACTCAATCTGAGGTACGTACTGTCGGTGATGATGCTTCTGCACCTGAGACAGTTACTGAGTCCAACTCTGTAGGGGGAAACAATGTCCCTGATATTGTACAACCCTCAGGAAATGACTCAGTATCCCCTGTTCTTGCTCGTTCTGCCTCTTTGCCTATTATTGTAGAAAATAACATTTCAGGTTCAAGCGAGGGAACGTCAGCAGCTCCCAGTGCAGCCGTCAACTGGAGGCTGTGGCTAGATGACTCATTGGGTGACATCATTGCTGATGTCAAAGTGGGGGTCAGAACAAGGTTGTCCTTTAGTGAGAGTGATATGTTCTGTTGCTTCCAGAGTGATCAGGAACCTAAGAGCATAGAAGAAGCTCTTGCTGACCCCAACTGGATCTTAGCCATGCAGGATGAGCTCAATCAGTTTGAGCAGAATCAGGTTTTGGAGTTAGTTGAGAGACCTAGGCATCAACATGTTATTGGCACCAAGTGGGTCTTCAAGAACAAGAGGGATGAGAAGAATGTTGTCATCATAAACAAGGCCAGACTAGTGGCAAAGGGTTACTCTCAGGCCGAAGGAATCGACTATGATGAGACCTTCGCTCTGGTCACAAGGTTGGAAGCAATCAGGTTATTTTTGGCATATGCAACATTCAAGAAGTTCAAAGTGTATCAGATGGACGTAAAGAGTGCTTTTCTAAATGGTGTACTGAACGAGGAGGTTTATGTTAAGCAACCTCCAGGGTTCGAAGTTGGGAATAAAGTATATCACCTGAAGAAAGCTCTTTATGGTCTGAAGCAAGCTCCGAGAGTTTAGTAAGATACACTTTCCCAGTTCCTGATAGACCACGGATTGGTGAAAGTAACAGTGGAAAGGACCATTTTCAGGATATCCGAAGGGGAGGACATTCTCTTGGTTCAGATTTATGTCGATGACATAATATTTGGATCCCCTAATCTGAAGCTTTTTGAGAAATTATCCAAGCTAATGACTGGGAAATTTGAGATGTCAATGATGGGAGAGATGAACTTCTTTCTGGGTCTCCAAGTCAGGCAATCTGACTCCGGAATCTTCATAAATCAGTCCAAGTATGCAAGGGATTTGATTCAGAAGTTTGGAGTTCAGACCAGCAGAGTCTCACGTATTCCCATGAACACAAATGAGAAGCTGGGTCCTGATAAAGAAGGAGCCTCAGTGAATCAGACTGAATATAGGGCACTGATTGGATCTTTATTGTATCTGACTGCAAGTCGTCCTGACATCACCTATGCAGTCAGATTTTGTGCAAGGTATCAGTCTGATCTGAAGAAAAGTCATCTAGAGTGTGCCAAAAAGATACTGAAATACCTGAGAGGTACAATCAATTTAGGACTTTGGTATCCCTCTGATGACAACCTAGAGCTGACTGACTATTCAGATGCAGATTATGGAGGTTGTAGGCTTGATAGGAAATCAACTACAGGCACATGTCAGTTTCAAGGGAGTAAACTGATCTCTTGGTTTTCTAAGAAGCAAACCAGTATTGCAACGTCTACTACTGAGGCTGAATATATGGCGGCAGGCAGTTGTTGCTCCCAGATACGTTGGTTGAAGCAACAACTGAGAGACTACCAAATAGAGGCAACTGAAGTCCCAATTTATTGTGACAACAATAGTGCCATTACCATATCCCAAAACCCAGTATTACACACAAGGTGTAAGCATGTAGACATCAGGCATCACTTTATCAGAGATCATATTGAGAAGAAAGATATAAGGATGGAAAGGGTCCCTACTGATAAGCAGAGAGCTGACATCCTGACTAAGGCTTTGCCTGAAACAAGGTTTGTTGAGTTGTCAGTAGAGTTAGGACTCCTTGACCCAGGCTTAGGAGATTCAATCTGAGTCTCTGTTCTGAATGCATAAAGTCAGGGGGAATGACTAACTAAGGATCAGGATGGGAAGTCAGTAGAGAGAGTGAATGGTTGAAAAAGGAACATTCAGTTTAAAAGGATGATCAGTATAGACTGACTAAGATTCAGGACACTGAATTCAGGGCTTGTCACCCTGATAGGTCACATGTGGTATCAGTCAGAATACAAATCTGACCGACCTGTATGTTTCCTGAATTATTTTTAGTCATCATATCTTACTTGCATCATCTTTTGATACTGTTTATCGTGTTATCAAATCAAATCCTTTTGTCACCCAATCTCAACCGTTTATTAATTATTAAGTTATTATTTAATTCAAATTATTTGAATTAAATACGGACATGCTCTGATGCGCATTTAATGCAAAGTGAGCGGAACAGTTTCCGATAAAGTTTTGAATTATTAATTTTGAAAACCGAAGAGGCTCAATCCGCATCCATGCATCTCGCATTTTAATCTTAACCATTGAATCTCATAAGTCATAATTTTCTGAGACGTCCGATTAAAACTGGATTTTTAGTATAAATAGGGGAAGTTTTTTGTCATTGCGACCTTTACGAACCCAAATATTTTCCTTGCTATATTTCTCTCTGCTAATTGCTTTTCTTCATATCTTCATATCTTGATCATGGCTTCACCTTCTGCCGATTCATTCTTTGGGAATCATTTCCATTTAAGGAATGAAATTTGCTGGGAACCCTATGGTGACATCTCTTCGAATCACCCAGACGTTTTGCCACTAAAAAAACTTTTTGAGAATGCTGGGTTTCTTCGATTCATCTCTACCAAGCCTCAGAGACTCCATCCTCGTCTTGTTGCTACATTTTATATCAAGATGGCGCAGAACAAGGATACTGAAGAGTGGGAAACCTGCATCCCTTTGACCTCTTGTGTGAAGGGAAGGATGGTGAAGAGGAGATGATGTTGGGACAATCTGAATATTTTTATTAGATCCCAAAACCCCTGATGAATTTGCCTAAGTACAGTTGTTCAGGATAGTCTAGTTTAGGATAGTCAGGTTAGGAATTCAGTTCAGGGGGAACGTATTGACGACTGAAGGAAATTGGAGTCTACCCAATTTACTAAGTCTGAAGTGCAACTCGTCCTGAAGAAGGTCAGAGTTAGTCTTGCTGAAGATTGCCTGAACTGAAGCTGAAGACCGAAATCTGAAGATCCATCCTGACGATCATCCGGAACACCATTGAATGATGTTTCTACTGAGTACACTAAGCATGCTCAGGATAAAACTTAGTCAGTGAAGAGTAAGTGTAACCTATCAGGCCGAGCTGAATGCTCGTAAGACCTGACTTAGGCCTTGAGTCAATTTATCTGACTCATGTAAGTCCAAAGCAAAAATGTTACACATACTGGGCTGAATAACCTATCAGGCCGAGCTGGATGCTCGTAAGAGCTGACTTAGGCCTTGGTTCAGTTTATCTAAATCATGTAAGTCCAAAGCAAAAAGGTTATTTATGCTATGGGACAAAGAGACAAAGAGAATGTCAGTAAGACTCCGTTAAAGACAAACATTCAGGCTGAGTTATTAACAAGAGACTCAGAGTATTGAATGTACGAGGAAGGACAAATGTCAGAAGGTCAACTAACCGTTTGTACGGAGAGCCAATGATCTTTCGACACGCATGTACGGAGTCTGCGCTGCAGTTAATGCGGCATTTAATGCGTCTCAGAGTTGCAGGCGGCGGGACAAAATTTCCAAATTAAGCATGGTGATTAGGTTAACAGTACATCTAGCCTGCAACCACCCTAAAATAGGAAATATTTGGGTAGATCTCCTCCAACGGATCTATTTTGAATCTTGCCTATAAATATGGATAACCTTGCACCCATTCAAGGCTAACAGGAAATTTCCAAGTGAAAGCTCTCAAGAATCCAAGCACTCAAAGCATACTTTGAACAACACTCTGCAATTAAATTTCACTCTGTATTTGCTTAGATCGATAGCTCTAATCTTTAGCTTTGTTCAGTATTGCTAGAGCTATCTTAGTTGGAAACCAAGAATACCAAACCACTCAGGGTGTGAGATTGGTTGGTTAGAAGGACTAGGACTTGTCAAACCACCCAGGGGTCAGTTACTAAGAGTGGAAGTTGGCTATTCGTGTCCCTTGGCACGTAAAACTCAAGTACCTATCCTCAGGGTTTTGAGGATAGCTTCCTGTTAAATCAGGTCGTGGACGTAGGAGTTGGTTGTCTCCGAACCACGTTAAAAAGACCCTTGTGTGCTGATTTACTTTCATGTTCAGGATCATATTTATCATTCATATTAAACTGAACATACTGTATTGTCTAAATATTCAGGCTGAATCAATCATCCTGAATCAGAATAATGTGCACCAGCCTTAACCACCATTTACTAAGCAAACTCAGAGAAAATGTTTTCAGAAACTAAAACGAGTAGAAACTAAGGGCTCACTTTCTGCACGTACTCTAGCTTACTGAGATAGTAGTCCAACTGACTTGCTTTCGAGCAGTCAGTAGGTTCGTTATCTCTGCTGAGCTTCTGAGCACATCACTCACACTCAGCTTGTTTGACTCACTACTGAACTGTCATTGCTGCCCCTGTGGACTTTCAGTTTACTGAGTAACTTCAGTATCTTCCTGACTGAGGGTGTAAGAGCATTTTCCTGAGTCTTTCGGGAAAATCTGACATCAGTGTATTCCCCCCATACACTGATTATACTTATTTCGGGACCAATAAGTAGTATCAGAGCAGTGGTTCAAAAGACCACTGACTTTGTTTACCAATAGTTTCTAAGGAGAAATTTTTGGTGGTCTACTGAACAGATCTGTTTCTGAAAACTTGCATTCATGGCATCCGGTTCTAAGCGCCTTGAAGGCAATCTTCCTGAATTCTCTATTGATAATTATGATTATTGGAAATTCAAGGTGATTGAGAATGGTCCTATTGAGTTCATGACTGATCGTGCCCGAATGTGGCCTGTGCACGGAGGAGTCCCAGTTCCAGCAGCTGGTCAGGAGCCAGTGGAGAGGTCCGCGCTTACATCTAATCAGATTAAGCAAATCGGACTAGATAATATTGTGAAGAACATTATACTCCACACCGTTTCTTATGAGAATTCGGTCAGGCTCATGCACCTTAAGACTGCAAAGGAAATCTGGGAGGCCCTGAAGGAGATGAGAGAGGGCTCGGAGAAGATCAAGGAGAACAAGAGAGATCTTCCTATTAGGAAGTTCGAGGCTTTTTGGATGCTGGAAGGTGAATCCATCGATTAGATGGAAGCTCAATTCATTAAGATGATGAACGAGCTAGCAACCCTTGGGAAGGACTTACCCAAGAGGTAGGTGTCATCTAAAATCCTGAACTGTCTCCCTAAAACATGGGACACAGGAGTGATCTTGTTGAAGAACACTCAGGATCTCACAAATGTTCCTTACACTCACCTCTTCTCAGAGTTAATGGCTCTGGAATTTGACCTCGATAAGAGGAAGACGAAGGGTGTAGCCCGTGAGGACGTAAGTGAGGAGAAGACACCTGAAAAGGAAAAGAGCGTGGCTCTTAAAGCTACTCTTGAGCCTGAGGCTGGATCTGGCTCGAAATCACTCAGAGAGATGAGCAAGGATGAGCTAGCCCTGGAGTACAGCCTGATGGAACGACGATTCAAGAAGCTGAACTCTCATTTTGGCAGATATAAGAAGTTTTATACTCACAATCGTGAACGCAGGTATTCCAACCCCAGTAGATCGAGCCCCTGGAGGGAAGAGAGGAGGGGTTCAGATTCCAAGAGAGATCGTGATGAGCCTGAGCGACGCAGAGATGAGAAGAGAAGAGACGACGTTGAACCTAGAAGATCCAGCTCCAAACCTGAAAGATCATCAGGGAGCCGGAGGGAGTCATCAAATAAGAGGTACACTGACAAAATGGGTGTTTCTGATGTAGATCAGTGTTACCACTGCAAGAAGACCGGACATTATCAGTATGATTGTCCGGAGCTCAGTGCTCGTGAGCGAGAAGATCGGAGAGCGAAGAGAGAAATCAGGGCTTCAGACCGGAGAGCTATGCTTGCTGAGGATTCCTCAGATTCTGATGGCCCAGGACGCCGGTCCTCTGAACTCTTCTCCGATGAGGAATATGATGACCTCTGCCTAATGGCAGATGATGAGGTATGTTCTTTTGCCTTTTCTCCTGATCACGCACCTGAGCTTAGCTCAGACTCAGCAGGAGAACTCGACCTTCAGCTAGCTCTAGAGCAATTGATGGTTAACTTCTAAAGGCTGCAGGAGACTCATACTCACACAATGGATGTTAATGTACAACTGAGTGAGGAAAATGATCGATTAACTGAGTCTCTCAGAGTAAGAGAAATTGAGGAAGCCCTCAGACTGGTAAACCTTCAGGAAGAGTTACTTCATGCTCAGAATAAGTATGATGAAACTCCACTGGAGGTTGAAAGACTGAAGGGTGAAATCAGCTCGCTGATTGAGACTCGTGATACTGATTTGTTCCTTTCTCAGGAACATTTGATGATTGAGCGAATTGCTCTGAGAGTGACGTTCGAAACTGAGCGGCAAGCTCGCCTTTGTGCTGAGCAAACTGCTTGGGATCTTGAGCTGATCTCAAAAGAGAAAGCTCATGAGAAACTGGTGCTTCAGTACACCACTAAGATTGAGGCCCTGAAAAAGGCAAATGAGTACCTTGAGGATAAGCTAAAGAAGTTACACACATCTACCCAAGTGGTTGATGAGTTAACAAGTTTCTCTCAGCTGACCGATGGTGCTAAAGCTGGGTTAGGCTATGATGCCTCAAAAGACCCAAAGGGCAAGAAGAAGAGAGGTGCTTCAAGGAGCACTTCGCAGAAGAAGTTTGTCCCTGGCAAAACTGACGACAAGAACCTAAGTGTTGCTCATCAGGATAAAGGCAAAGGGAAGGAGAAAGTGCCTGAACCTGTCAGGCAAAGGACTGAGGAACCCAGGCCAAAACCTAAGGGAAAGGCCCAGGCTCCTCATCCTGAGCCGAGGAAGAAGGACCAAGGGAACTCCAAGGCTCAGCCTAGGAACTCTCAGGCTGGAAGGAACTCTGCCCCAAGCACTTCTCAGGCTCAGCCTAGAAATGCTCAGGGTAGGAGAAATTCCGGTCAAGGGAGGCCTCAGGCTAGGCCAAGGACAACTGAGGTCCAGAAGCCTCAGGCAGGGCACAGGGCCCATCAGGAACGTCCCAATCCTCTAAGGAGAAGGACGAACCAAGTGGCCCCTGAAAGGCAACGGAGACCTGACTCCGATAACACTCAGGCCAGACCTCAAGTGCCTAGAGGTCAGGACCGAGCTGCTCCTTCTCAGGACAGACCTCAGCCCAACGCACCCAGGCCTAGGAGGAACAGGAGGCCCGCCCCCAGGAACAAGTCCAGGGCTCCTGAACCTCAGGCTGACACCCATACACCCTCAACTTCCCAGGAACAAAGGAAGAAGAGGACAGTGTATGTTGATGTTTCGGGGAGACAGGTTTACACTTCTGATCCCATCAGAATTGTTAAACAAATCTGGATCCCGAAGGGTATGGCTGACACTGTAGGACCCAATACGAGATGGGTACCTGAGGCCTGATCTTTTTCAGGTCGCTGCGGGCTACAAGAAGAGGAAGGAGGATTTGATGAAGGACTGGTACTTGGACTCAGGATGCTCCAGGCACATGACCGGATTTTGTGATCTCCTTCAGGACTATGTAGCTCAGGAAGGCCCGCAAGTAACCTTTGGTGATAACTCTAAGGGTTTCACCAGGGGATTCGATACTCTTATTGTTGGTTCTGTCAGAGTGCTTAATGTATGCTATGTTGAGGGTCTTAGGCATAACCTGCTTTCGGTCAGTCAGTTTTGTGAACGAGGATATAGTGTAGAGTTCACATCTAACATATGTCTTGTCAAGGATAAATCGACACTGAAGGTTCTGATTACAGGGGTCAGGAGAGGCAATGTTTATTTTGCTGACTTTAAAGCAGCTCTCCTGAAACTTGTTTGGTCGCTAAGAGCTCTTCTGAGCTCAGTTGGCTTTGGCATAAACGCCTGAGTCACTTAAACTTCAAGATTATTAACAAAATTTCCCGACTTTCTCTTGTTGATGGTCTACCTAATGAAGTTTTTAGCAAAGACCACGTGTGTGGAGCATGTCAGGAAGGCAAGCAAACCAAAGCTTCATTCAAGAAGAAAGAAGCCTTCTCAACTGACAGAGTGCTTCAGCTCCTGCACATGGATCTCTTTGGTCCGATTACTCCTGTCAGCATTAATGGTAGGAAATATACCCTTGTTGTTGTTGATGATTATTCCAGGTACACATGGGTTATTTTCTTGCTGAACAAGAAGGAGACTCAAGTCAAACTTCCGGAGTTACTCAAGCAATTGAGTACTGAACAGGGTCAGAGCATCGTCAGTATCAGATCAGATCGGGGAACATAGTTTATTAATTCTATTATAACTGATTTCTGTACTGACCTTGGTATTTCTCATGAGACTTCTACAGCCAGGACCCCTCAGCAGAATGGGGTAGCTGAGAGAAGGAACCGGACCCTGAATGAAGCTGCCCGGACCATGTTGGCTGAATCAGGACTGCCCAAGAAGTACTGGGCTGAAGCAATCAACACTGTTTGCTACACTCAGAACCGATCTATGCAGAACAAACAACATGCTCAGACACCTTATGAAACTTGGAATAAGAGGAAGCCTCGCATCTCTTATTTCCATATTTTTGGGTGTAAGTGTTTCATCCTGAACAATGGGAAAGACTAGCTGAAAGCCTTTGATAGCAAGTCTGATGAGAGAGTTTTCTTAGGATACTCCTCAGTCAGCAAAGCTTTCAGGGTGTATAACTGTCGGACCCTTTGTATGGAGGAAACACCTCATGTTGTGTTTGATGAGACTGCATCAGTGCGTAGAAAATAGGTTCCGAGTCCTGACACTGAGGGGGTTACCAAGAGGGTGACTAGACTGAGCCTGAAGAATCCTGAATTCAAGATCAAAATGGTGAATGCTCCCAAGGGATGGGATGATGATGATGATCAGGATTGACCTCAGGCCAACCCTCAGCAAGCCCCAGCCTCGGAGAATGTTGAGTCTCAGACGGAGGCACAGACTCAACCTGAGGTACGTACTATCGGTGATGATGCTTCTGCACCTGAGACAGTTACTGAGTCCAACTCTGTAGGGGGAAACAATGTCCCTGATATTGTGCAACCCTTAGGAAATGACTCTGTATCACCTGTTCTTGCTCGTTCCTCTTCTTTGCCTGTTATTGTCCAGACTAACATTTCAGGATCAGGCGAGGGAACTTCAGTAGCTCCCAGTGCAGTAGTTAGTAGAAGGCGTTGGCTAGATGATCACTCATTGGCTGACATCATTGGTGATGTCAATGAGGGGGTCAGGACAAGGTTGTCCTTTGGTGAGAGTGTTATGTTCTGTTGTTTCCTAAGTGATCAGGAACCCAAGAGCATAGAAGAAGCTCTTGCTGACCCCAACTGGATCTTAGCCATGCAGGATGAGCTCAATCAGTTTGAGCAGAATCAGGTTAGGGAGTTAGTTGAGAGACCTAGGCGTCAACATGTTATTGGCACCAAGTGGGTCTTCAAGAACAAGAGGGATGAAAAGAATGTTGTAGTCAGAAACACGGCCAGACTAGTGGCAAAGGGTTACTCTCAGGCAGAAGGGATCGACTATGATGAGACCTTTGCTCCAGTCGTAAGGTTAGAGGCAATCAGGCTATTTTTGGCCTATGCAACATTCAAAAAGTTCAAAGTGTATCAGATGGACGTGAAGAGTGCTTTTCTGAATGGTGTACTGAACGAGGAGGTCTACGTTGAGCAACCTCCAGGGTTTTTTGAAGTTGGAAATAAGGTATATCACCTGAAGAAAGCTCTTTATGGCCTAAAGCAAGCTCCGAGAGCTTGGTATGATACACTTTCCCAATTCCTGATAGACCACGAGTTCGTGAAAGGAACGGTGGACTGGACCCTCTTCCGGATTTCCAAAGGGGAGGACATTCTCTTGGTTCAGATTTATGTGGATGACATAATATTTTGATCTCCTAATCTGAAGCTTTGTGAGAAATTCTCCAAGCTAATGATTGGGAAATTTGAGATGTCAATGATGGGAGAAATGCACTTCTTTCTGGCTCTCCAAGTCAGGCAATCTAACTCTGGAATTTTCATAAATCAGTCCAAGTATGCGAGGGACTTGATTCAAAAATTTGGAGTTCAGTCCAGCAAAGTCTCACGTATTCCCATGAACACAAATGAGAAGCTGGATCCTGAGAAAGAAGGAGCCTCAGTAAATCAGACTGAATATAGGGCACTAATTGGATCTTTGTTGTATCTGACTGCAAGTCTTCCTTACATCACTTTTGCAGTTGGAGTTTGTGCAAGGTATCAGTCTGATCCTAAGAAGAGTCATCTAGGGAGCGCCAAAAAGATATTGAAATACCTGAGAGGTATAGTCAATCTAGGACTTTGGTATCCCTCTAATGACAACCTAGAACTGACTGGGTATTTAGATGCAGATTATGGAGGCTGTAGGCTTGATAGGAAATCAACTACAGGCACATGTCAGTTTCCAGGGAGTAAACTGATCTCTTGGTTTTCTAAGAAGCAACCAGTGTTGCAATGTCTACTACTGAGGCCGAGTATATGGCGGCAGGCAGTTGTTGTTCCCAAATTCTTTGGTTGAAGCAACAACTGAGAGACTACCAAATAGAAGCCACTGAAGTCCCAATTTATTTTTACAACAATAGTGCAATTGCCATATCCCAAAACCCAGTCTTACACACAAGGTGTAAGCATGTAGACATCAGGCATCATTTTATCAGAGATCATGTTGAAAAGAAGGATATAAGGATGGAGAGAGTCCCTACTGATAAGCAGAGAGCTGACATCCTGACTAAGGCTTTGCCTGAAACCAGGTTTGTTGAGTTATCAGTAGAGTTAGGACTCCTTGACCCAGGCTTAGGAAATTTAGTATGAATCTCATATCATTATGCATAAGCTTAGGGAGAATAACTAACTAGGACTCAGGATGAAGGAATCTCAGAGAGAGTGTGAATGGTTGTAGAGGGAACACTCAGTATAAAAGGATGTTCAGTTTAGACTGACTAAGATTCAGGACACAGAATTCAGGGATTATCATCCTGATAGGACATAAGTGGTATCAGTCAGATAACAAAATCTGACTGACTGGTATGTTTCCTGAATTATTTTTATTCATCATATCTTGTTTGCATCATCCTTGATACTGTTTGTCGTGTTGTCAAGTCAAATCTTTTAGTCATTTAATCCCAGCCATTCATTTAATATTCCATTATTATTTAATGCAAATTATTTAAATTAAATACGGACATGCTCTGACGTGCATTTAATGCAAAGTGGGCGGGAATGGTTTCCGATAAAGTTTTGAATCATTAACTTTGAAAACCGAAGAGGCTCAATCCGCATCCATGCATCAAATGTCTTAATCTCAATCGTTGAATTTCATTAGTCATATCTTTCTGAGCCGTAAAAGTAGAACTCAAATATTTTTCTTACTATATTTCTCTCTGCAAATCTTTTCTTCATATCTTCAAATCATCATCCATGGCTTCACCCTCTGCAGATACATTCTTTGGAAATCTTTTCCATCTAAGGAATGAAATTCATTGGGAACCATATGGTGATTTTTCCTCTAATCACCCAGACATTTTGCATGTGAAGGAATTGTTTGAAAATGCAGGATTGTTACAATTCATCACTACAAAGCCCAAGAAACTCCACCCTCGACTTGTTGTTGCTTTCTATTTGAAGATGGCGCAGAACAAGGACACCCAAGAATGGGAATCCTGCATCCCCTTGACCTGTTGTGTGAAGGGGAAGGACGGTGAGGATGAGATGGTGAGAGATTGGGTCACCATCAACATCAGGTAGAAGATCAAGGAAGTCTTCAATCTGCCTGATTCTGGTCGCAGCCCGGTTGACTATGGAGTTGGTGACGAGAGGGATTTTCTCCAGTCTCTTTGTGATGGAGTTGTTGTTCTGAAATCAGGATTGAATAAGTCAGTTCTGAAGACTACCAACCGTGACTTCTTTGACCTCACTAGTCAGGGAGTGATGGGTATTGCCGGAGGGTTAGAGCAGATCTCCAGGCCAAAGCTGTATACCATGATGGCAATCAAGAATGCAGCTATGCAAAGAATCAACTGGGAGGAGTACTTTCTTCAGTTAATAGTGGCTAATGAACCTATTCAGCAAGGTGCGACTGATGTGATCAGTGCACCACCCGATGAAGCACCCCGTAGACCCAGGGCTGTTGAGGGTTCTCAGGACAATCTGAGCTCACTCGTTAAGATCCCCGGAGGTGCAATTCAGAAAAGATGGGCTTGGGGACAGACACTCAGGAGAATCAACCGTCGGCTCAGTGTGCACAACACGAGGATTAACAGGTTCAATCTGACTGCAAACCTGGCTAATAATCGTGTGAAGAAGGTGGAACGGGATCTGAACGAGATGGGAAGGGATATGAATGCTGCAATCGATCCTCTCGGAGAAGTCAAGATAAAACACTCAGTAGACCTCACTGTTATCACTGAGCAGGCAAAAGGGGTCATTCGCAGTTGCAGGCATATGGTCTCTGATGTCATAACTCAGCAGGAGTCTAAGCTAACTACTTTTCTTGATCAACAACTGACTGAAAGGGTTGATCAGTTGGTTGATGAAAAGTTAGCCAAGCTGAAAGCAGATTTGAAAGCTGAACTACTGAGTGAAATGGCCAATCAGGAGAAGAAGGAAATCGAAATTGCTCTGGACTCCAGGATGGAGGGCTTTGAAGGCCGACTGAAGTCAGAGCATAATTCAGCAGTGAAGAAGTTGAGCTCCGGTCTGAGGGGTATGGCTAGTCAGATCGGACAACTTCAGGGCAAGCAGCAGGAGATGGCGGATCAGTTCAAGATGCTGGCTGGATCGGTTGAAGAGGTGGTTGACAAAATCAACTCTGATGATGCCAAAAAGAGGGAAGAAGGGAAGAAGCAAATTACTGGTAAAGGCAAAAAGAAAATCTTCCCCCCTGAACTGAAAGCTGCGGACAGAAAGAGAACAAGGTCCGTGTCCGCCACTGAAGCTGCTGAAGGTTCAGATCTGAAGAGGATGAGGTCCTCTGAAGATCCTGCCCTGGAGCCCTTGTTCACTGAGATGGAGGAAGGTTTGCACCCTGGAACAACCACTCTGAAGAAGAAACTGGTACTGACTGAGTCAGAGAAGCAGGCGAAGTTGAAGGAGTTGTCGCTGCTCAGTCAGATTCAGATGTTGAAAGAGTCCAACGAGTACCTGACTTCGCAGGTTCAGAAGAAGAAGTCAGTTCCTTCTGGATCTCGGAAAAAGACTCAGAGGAAATTAGTGGTTAATCCAGGTCAGGGCCCTTCTCCAGTTCAGTTTGTGAAGGATTTCATTCCGGTTGAGATGTTGGAGGTTTGGATTCCGATCCGGAATAGATGGGCCTATCTATTCTATGTGGTGGGGTTGTGGGACGATCTCAATGAAGATAAAGACGTTATACTCCATCACTGGATGGCACAGGAGCATCCCGATCTATGGGCTGAGATAATCATAAATGCTGACTCTGAAGGTGTAAAGATCGCTCCTCCGGAATTCATCAAGTATCCTCCTCCACTATTCCGGAACTCCAAGCAACTGGACCGGAAGGCAATTTCTGAAGAAGTCGTCAGGGTAGGACGCGCTGCCGGTGCCGTTGGTGATCGGAACAGGATGAAGTAGATCCTGAACCGAGTCTTGGAGATGTATGAGATTCCTCTTGCTGCTTGGGACAAGGACGAAGAATAGATTTCAGGACTTAGTTGTTCAGGAAATTTTTGTAATAGCTTCAGGATGCATGTACTTTCAAATCTATCAATGAAGCTATTTAATGTTTCCTGAGTACAACTTCTTGTTGACTCCTGAATTTACTTTTATGTATCCTTACCAAGAACTGTACTAACCCATTCCTGTTTTCATCTTATAGACTAAGGGCCTAGTTTGCCATAAGGTACTGAACATATTTCACTGACTAAGTTAGTTTATTGTATAGATGAATAGGAATTTTCTTAAGGGTTTTGGCATCATCAAAAAGGGGAAATTGTTAGGACAATCTGAATATTTTGATTAGATCCTAAAACCCCTGATGAATTTGCCTAAGTATAGTTGTTCAGGATAGTCTAGTTCAGGATAGTCAGGTTAGGAATTCAGTTCAGGGGGAACGTATTGAAGACTGAGGGAAATTGGAGTCGACCCAATATACTGAAGTCTGAAGTGCAACTCGCACTGAAGAAGGTCAGAGTTAGTCTTGCTGAAGATTGCCTGAACTGAAGCTGAAGATCAAAATCTAAAGATCCATCCCGAAGATCATCCGGAACACCATTGACTGATGTTTCTACTGAGTACACTAAGCATGCTAAGGACAGAACTTAGTCAGTGAAGAGTAAGTGTAACCGATCAGGCCGAGCTGAATGCTCGTAAAACCTGACTTAGTCCTTGAGTCAATTTATCTGACTCATGTAAGTCCAAAGCAAAAAGGTTACACACACTGGGCTGAATAACCTACCAGGCCGAGCTGGATGCTCGTAAGACCTGACTTAGGCCTTGGTTCAATTTATCTGAATCATGTAAGTCCAAAGCAAAAAGGTTATTTATGCTATGGGACAAAGAGACAAAGAGAATGTATGTAAGACTCCGATAAAGACAAACATTCAGGCTGAGTTATTAACAAGAGACTCAGAGTATTGAATGTACGAGGAAAGACAAATGTCAGAAGGTCAACTAGCCGTTTGTACGGAGAGCCAATGATCTTTCAACACGCATGTATGGAGTCTGCGCAGCAGTTAATGCGGCATTTAATGCATCTCAGAGGTGCAGACGGCGGGACAAAATTGCCTGATTAAGCATGGTGATTAGGTCAACAGTACATCTAGCCTGCAACCACCCTAAAATAGGAAAGATTTTGGTAGATCTCCTCCAACGGATCTATTTTGAATCTTGCCTATAAATATGGAGAGCCTTGCTCCCATTCAAGGCTAACGGGAAATTTCCAAGTGAAAGCTCTCAAGAATCCAAGCACTCAAAGCATACTTTGAACAACACTCTGTAATTAAATTTCCCTAGTGTTGTGATAGGATTCACTCTGTATTTGCTTAGATCGATAGCTCTAATCTTTAGCTTTGTTCAGTATTGCTAGAGTTATCTTAGTTGGAAACCAAGATCACCAAACCACTCAGGGTGTGAGATTGGTTGGTTAGAAGGACTGGGACTTGTAAAACCACCCAGGGGTCATTTCCTAAGAGAGGAAGTTGGCAATTCGTGTCCCTTGGCACGTAACACTCAAGTACCTATCCTCAGGATTTTGAGGATAGCTTCCTGTTAAATCAGGTCGTGGACGTAGGAGTTGGTTATCTCCGAACCACGTTAAAAAGACCCTTGTGTGCTGATTTACTTTCGTGTTTAGGATCATATTTGTCATTCATATTAAACTAAACATACTGCATTGTCTTAATATTCAGGCTGAATCAATCATCCTGAATCAGAATACTGTGCACCAGCCTTAACCACCATTTACTAAGCAAACTCAGAGAAAACATTTTCAGAAACATTTTCAGTAGTCCAACTGACTTGCTTCCGAGCAGTCAGTAGGTTTGTTATCTCTACTGAGCTTCTTAGCACATCACTCACACTCAGCTTATTTGACTCACTACTGAACTATCCCTGCTGCCCCTGTGGACTTTTAGTTTACTGAGTAACTTCAGGATCTTCCTGACTGAGGGTGCAAGAGCATTTTCCTGAGTCTTTCGGGAAAATCTGACATCAGTGTATTCCCCCCATACACTAATTATACTCGTTTTGGGACCAACAGATGACTAGAAAATGGGTCGATGTCAACATCAGGCAGAAGATCAAAGAAGTTTTCAGTCTGCCTGACTCTAGACGCTGCCCGGTGGAGTATGGGGCTGGTCATGAGAAGGCTATCTTCAGTCACTCTGCGATGGAGATGTCATTCTAAAATCTGGGCTAAATAAATCTGTGTTGAGGATGCCCAACCGTCACTTCTTTGACCTGACTAGTCAGGGCGTGATGGGGATTGCTGGAGGATTAGAGCAGATCTCCAGGCCGAAGCTGTATACCATGATGGCTATCAAAGATTCCACTTTGCACGCTTTCAACTGGGAGGAATATTTTCTCTAATTATTGGTGGCTGGGACCAATAAGATCAAGTACTCGTCAGAGGGTCAGGCGACATTTGAGGCGAAGATGCACTTTGGAAACTCTGAATCTCGGAGATGTTGATCAGGCTCAATCTCTCGAGATTCCTCCGAAGGTTGACCTCTTCAGATCTTACTCCGGTGATGCTGGCACTCAGAAGAGGAAGAGCAGAACCTTGAAGAAGGGTTAGGCGAGCAAGGCTCAGCCGACCACTGGCACTAAGGCTCAGGCAAACATTACTCAGGGAGTCAAGGCTCAGGCGAGCAAGCCTACTGAAGTCAAAGCTCCCAAGCCAGTGGAGGAGAAGTCCACAAAGCCTTCTGCACTTAAGCAACAGAAGCTGAGCTTCAAGTTTCCAGGCTCTGAAAAGAAGAGGGTTGTGGAAGAAGAAAAAACTGCTGAAGGGGAGACTCAGCCTGAAAAGGAGACGACTCAGCAAGCATCTCCGGATATGCAACCTCCTCAGACTATTCTAGAGGTTGCTCCCATCTCTATAGTTTCGGAGACTACACCTTCAGATCCACCGCCGTTTGTCTATGAGCAGGATGTGGCGAGTGATCAGATCAGATAGGTTATGACTGAATTTCAGGATGAAGAAGTCTGATCGGAAGAAGGTCAGGGGGAACCCGCTCAGGGAGAACCCGCTGCTGAGACGGAGGCTGCTCAAGGCAGCAAAGATGCTGTGGCTGAGGAAGTTGGAGAGAAAGAAACTGAAGGAGTTCAGGTTGATGCTCCGTGGCCATTCCCTACGCCTGATGAGAATTTATTACCTAACTTTGAGGTCGTGGTAAGGGGTAGGGCAGCTGAAGTGGTAGACGAGAGGTTTCCTGATCTCTTGAATGCTCAGAAAGAGGCAGTGGTGCAACTTCGCACGTATGCCATGCTCCGGAGTGCCACCTAGCCTGAACTGGGTCAGTTAGGCGAAGTGAAAGGATGGGATAAGCTGGCTGATGATGAAGTAGCTCTCTTTGATCACTTTGAGGTAACTTCCTTGCGTCACCTTATTAAGATTCCTGACTTTGTCAAGACAGTACGAAGGATTTATCCTGAGGCACAACTTGCTAAGCCCGAACGAGATGGAGAGGGAATGGACATGGCCTTAGTCCCGCATTCAGAGGCTCAGGGAGAGAATCAGGTGGTGGGGCAGGAAGTAGATCAGCCTGGAAAGGATTTAAGGATGGTGGAGAATGAGAAGGAAGGGGAGAAAGAAGTAATCAAAATTGTTGATAATGAAACTGTTCAGCAAGGTACGACTGCTACAGGCAGTGCACTACCCAAGGACGCACCCCGACGACCCAGGGCTGCTGAGGGCTCTAGAGGGTCTGAGTTCACTCGTTAAGATTCCCAGAGGTACAATTCAGAAAATATGGGCTTGGGGACGGACACTCAGTGGGATCAACAGTCGGCTCAATGTGCACAATACGAGGATTAACAGGTTCAATTTGACAGCGAACTTGGCTAATAATCGTATGAAGAAGGTGGAGCAGAATCTGAACGAGATGGGGCAGGAAATGAATACTGCGATCGATCTTCTTGGTGAAGTCGGGATAAAACACTCAGTGGAAAACACAGCCATATCTGAGCAGGCAAAGAGGGTCATTCGGGCATGCAAGAAAATGGTCTCTGGTGTCAAAACTTAGCAAGAGTCTCAGCTAACCACTTTTCTTGGTCAACTGAATGAACGAGTTGATCAGCTGGTTGATGAAAAGATGGCTAAGTTGAAGGAAGAACTGAAAGCGGAACTACTGAGTCAGATGTCCGACCAAGAGAAGAAGGAGATCGATGTTGCTCTGGACTCCAGGATGGAGGGATTTGAAGGGAGACTGAAATCAGAGCACAACAACGCAGTAAAAGAGCTTAGTTCCGGTCTGAGGGGTATGGCAAGTCAGATCGGACACCTTCAGGGAAAACAACAGGAGTTGGGCGATCAGTTCGCCATTTTGGCTGGTTCAGTTGAGGAGGTTGTAACCAAAATCAACAAGGATGATGCCAAAAAGGGGGAAGGGAAGAAGCAAATTGGTAAAGGCAAGAAGAAAATCTTCCCCCCTGAACTGAAAGCTGCGGACAAGAAAAGAACAAGGTCAGTTTCTGCCACTGAAGCTGTTGAAGGCTCAGATCAAAAGAGGTTGACGTCCTCTGAAGATCCTGCCCTGGAGTCCATTTACTCTGAGATGGAGGAAGGTCTGCATCCTGGATCGACCATTCAGAAGAAGTTGGTGATGACTGAGGCAGAGAAGCTGGCGAAGATGAGGGAGCTGTCGCTGCTCAGTCAGATCCAGAAGCTGAAAGAGAATCAAGAGTATCTGATTTCGCAGGTTCAGAAGAAGAAGTCTGTGCCCTCTGGATCTCGGAAGAAGACTCAGAGAAAAATGGTGGCCAATCCAGGTCAGGGCCCTCCTCCACTTCAGTTCGTTGAGGATTTCATTCAGCTTGAGTTGTTGGAGGTTTGGATTCCAATCCTGAATAGGTAGGCTTACCTATTCTATGTGGTGGGGTTGTGGGACGATCAAACTGAAGATAAAGACGTCAAACTCCATCACTGGATGGCGCAATTATCAGAAATTATCAGAAATGCCGATATAGAAGGGGTTGAGATCGCTCCGCCAGAATTCATCACTTATCCTCCTCCACTCTTCGGAAACTCCAAGCAACTGGACAGGAAAGCGATATCAGAAGAAATCGTCAGAGTAAGATGCACTGCCGGGGCCATTGGTGATCGGAACAGGGTGAAGCAGATCCTGAACAGTGTCTTGGAGATGTATGAAATCTCTCTCGCTGAAGGGAAAAAAGACGAAGAGTAGCCGGCTCAGGAGTTAGTTGTTCAGGAAATTGTAATAGCTTCTGGATACTTGTAATTGCTTATCAATCAATGAAGTTATTTTATTTTCCTGAGTACAACTTGTTGGTCCTGAAACGAGTACAATCAGTGTGGGGGGGGATTACACTGATGTCAGATTTTTCCGAAAGACTCAGAAAAATGCTCTAACACTCTCAGTCAGGATTTCCTGAATTACTCAGTAAACTGAAGGTCCACAGGGGCAGCAGGGACAATTCAGTAACGAGTCAGATAAGGTGAGTGTGAGTAATGTGCTCAGAAGCTCAGTAGAGATAACAAACCTACTGACCGCTCGGAAGCTAGTCAGTTGGACT
Source organism: Prunella vulgaris (assembly GCA_026898435.1). Lineage (NCBI taxonomy): Eukaryota > Viridiplantae > Streptophyta > Magnoliopsida > Lamiales > Lamiaceae > Prunella > Prunella vulgaris. The sequence continues at coordinate 824,787 of JAPKLY010000192.1, forward strand.
ACTATCTCAGTAAGCTAGAGTACGTGCGGAACTCCTTCCCAAGGGTTGCTAGCTCGTTCATCATCTTAATGAACCGAGTTTCCATTTTATCAATGGACTCTCCCTCTAACATCCGGAAGGCCTCGAACTTCCTCATCGCAAGATCTCTCTTGTTCTCCTTAATCTTCTCTGAACCCTCACTCATCTTTCTCAAAGCATCCCAGATCTCCTTTGCCGTCCTCAGGTGCATAAGCCTAACTGAATTCTCGTAAGAAACGGTGTGGAGTATAATGTTCTTAGCAACATTATCCAGTCCAATTTGCTTAATCTGATCAGAATTAAGCGCGGACCTCTCCACTTCTTTATCTCCGGCGGCTGGAATAGGAACATTACCAGCAACGGGCCAGATCGTCTGACGATTCCTCCTAAATTTGATCGGACCATGCTCAATCACCTGGGGCATCTGATCATGGATGGAGTATAGATGTGCAAGGACCCTGAATTTCCAATAATCATAATTATCAATAGAGAATTCACGAAGATTACCCTCAAGGCGCTTAGAACCGGATGTCATGAATGCAAGTTATCAGAAATAAGATCTGTTCAGTTGACCACCAAAAGTTTCCCCTCAGAAACTGTTGGTAAACAAAGTCAGTGGTCTTTTGAACCACTGCTCTGATACCACTTGTTGGTCCCGAAACGAGTATAATCAGTGTATGGGTGGAAAAATGCTCTAACACGCTCAGTCAGGATTTCCTGAATTACTCAGTAAACTGAAGGTCCACAGGGGCAGCGGGGACAATTCAGTAACGAGTCAGATAAGCTGAGTGTGAGTAATGTGCTCAGAAGCTCAGTAGACATAACAAACCTACTGACCGCTCGGAAGCTAGTCAGTTGGACTACTATCTCAGTAAGCTAGAGTACGTGTGGAATGTGAGCCCTTAGTTTCTACTCGTTTTAGTTTCTGAAAACGTTTTCTCTGGTTTGCTTAGTAAACTGGTGGTTAAGGCTGAGTGCACAGTATTAAGATTCAGGATGACTGATTCAATCCTGAATATAAGAACAATGCAGAATGTTCAGTTTAGTATGATGACAGTTATGATCCTGAACAAGAATGTAAATCAGCACACAAGGGTCTTTTTAACGTGGTTCGGAGATAACAAACTCCTACGTCCACGACCTGATTTAACAGGAAGCTACCCTCAAATCCCTGAGGATAGGTACTTGGTTTTTACGTGCCAAGGGACACGAATAGCCAACTTCCTCTCTTAGGAACTGACCCCTGGGCGTTTTACAAGTCCCAGTCCTTCTAACCAACCAATCTCACACCCTGAGTGGTTTGGTATTCTTGGTTTCCAACTAAGGATAGCCCTAGCAATACAAAGCAATGCTAAAGATTAGAGCTATCAGAACTAAGCAAATACAGTGTGAATCCTACTACAACACTAGGGAAATTTAATTGCAGAGTATTATTCAAAATATGCTTTGAGTGCTTGGATTCTTGAGAGCTTTCGCTTGGAAATTTCCCGTTAGCCTTGAATGGGTGCAAGGCTCTCTGTATTTATAGTCAAGATTCAAAATAGATCCGTTGGAGGAGATATACCCAAATCTTTCCTATTTTAGGGTGGTTGCAGGCTAGATGTATTGTTGACCTAATCCCCATGCTTAATCTGGCAATTTTGTCCCACCGCCTGCAACTCTGAGACGCATTAAATGCCGCATTAACTGCTTGTCCTTGTCCTTCCTCGTACATTCAATACTCTGAGTCTCTTGTTAATAACTCAGCCTGAATGTTTATCTTTATCGGAGTCTTACTAACATTCTCTTTGTCTCTTTGTCCCATAGCATGAATAACCTTTTTGCTTTGGACTTACATGATTCAGGTAAACTGAACCAATGCCCAAGTCAGGTCTTATGTGCGTTCAGCACAGCCTGATAGGTTATTCAGCCCAGTATATGTAACCTTTTTTGCTTTGGACTTACATGATTCAGGTAAACTGAACCAATGCCCAAGTCAGGTCTTATGTGCATTCAGCACAGCCTGATAGGTTATACTTACTCTTCACTGACTAAGTTCTGTCCTAAGTATGCTAAGTGTACTCCGTAGAAACATCAGCCAATGGTACTTCCGGATTATCTTTAGGACGGATCATCAGGCTTCGTTCTTTAACTTCAGTTCAGGCAATCTTCAGAAAGACTGACTCTGACTTCTTCAGGATGGATTGCACTTCAGACTTCAGTAAATTTGGTCGACTCCAATATTCTTCAGTCTTCAGCACGTTCCCCCTAAACTGAATTCCTAACCTAACTATCCTGAACTAGACTGTCCTGAACAACTGTACTTAGGCAAACTCATCAGGGGTTTTGGGATCTAGTCAAAATACTCAGATTGTCCCAACAATTTCCCCCTTTTTAATGATGTCAAAACCCTTAAGCAAATTCCTATTCATCTATACAATCAACTGACTCAGTCAGTGCAATCAACTCAGTACCACCTGACAAACTAGGCACTTAGTCTATAAGATGATAACAAGGAATGGGTTAGTACAGTTCTTGATAAGGATACAAAAAAGTAAATTCAGGAGTCAACAAGAAGTTGTACTCAGGAAAATAAATAACTTCATTGATTATCTGAGAATTACAAGAATCCTAAAGCTATTACAAACAATTTCCTGAACAACAAAACTCCTAAGATCTAGTCTTCATCCTGATCCTTATTCCAAGCAGTTGGAGAGATTTCATACATCACCAAGACACGGTGCAGAATCTGCTTCATTCTGACTCGATCACCAATGGCCCCGGTAGCGCATCCTACTTTGACGACTTCTTCAGAAATTGCTTTCCGATCCAGTTGCTTGGAGTTTGCGAAGAGTGGAGGAGGATAAGTAATGAATTCCGACGGAGCGATCTCGACCCCTTCTATGTCTGCATTTCTGATAATCTCAGCCCATAGATCAGGATGCTCCTGCGCCATCCAGTGATGGAGTATGACGTCTTTATCTTCAGTTTGATCGTCCCATAACCCCACCACGTAGAATATGTAAGCCCACCTATTCCGGATCGGAATCCATACCTCCAACATCTCAAGCGGAATGAAATCCTCCACAACCGAAGTGGCGGAGGACCTTGACCTGGTTTGACCATTATCTTCCTCTGAGTCTTCTTCCGAGATCCAGAAGGCACAGATTTCTTCTTCTGAACCTGCGAAGTCAGGTACTCGTTGGACTCTTTCAATCGTTGGATCTGACTGAGTAGCGAGATCTCTTTCATCCTCGCTAATTTTTCTGCCTTAGTCATCACCATCTTCTTCTGAGTGGTCATCCCCGGGTGTATTTGTTCCTCCATCTCAGTATAGATGGAATTCAGGGCAGGATCTTCAGAGGACCTCAACCTCTTCGGATCTTCAGCGATGGACCTAGTCCTTTTCCTGTCCGCAACTTTCAGTTCTGGGGGGAAGATCTTCTTCTTGGCTTTACCAATTTGCTTCTTTCCTTCTTCCCCCTTTTTGGCATCATCGTCGTTGATTCGGCCAACAACCCCGTTTACTTACTCCGCTAACAATGTGAACTAACTGTCCATCTCAGTGTGCTTGCACTGTAGTTGCCCAATCTGCCCAACCATCCCTCTCAAGCTCCCGCTGAGCTTATCCACAGCTGCATTGTGCTCACCCTTTATCTTGGTTTCAAAGTTAACCAATCGGTTATTCAGAGCACCTTCGATCTCCAACTTCCCTTGAGCAGATAACTCACTCAGTAGCTCCGCTTTCAGATCTGCCTTCAGCTTAGCCAACTTTCCATCAACCAACAGATCAACCCTCTCATTCAGTTGTTGATCAAGGAAAGTGGCTAGCTTACTCTCTTGCTGAGTTAGTGTATCAGAAACCATTTGATTGCAACTCTGAATGGCTCCTTTTGCTTGTTCAGTAATAACAGTGAGATCTACTGAGTGTTGTACCCGAACCTCACCGAGAAGATCGATTGCAGCATTCATATCCGTCCCCATCTCGTTCAGATCTCGGTCCAGTCTGTTCATCTTTTTATTCAGAATTGCAGAATTGGAACCGACCCGACTTGCCTTTCGCTCAACGAGGATTACCCTTCTGTGAAGACTGGCAAGAGCTCGTGAAGAGTTTTGAACATATAAGGATTCTTGGGTGATCCATCTACCTTTCACGCGGACCAGACCTGATGGACCCTCTCCTAAAGCCTCAGCAGTCCCGGGTCCCAGGAGTGCTTCATCGGCCGGTGCACTGACCACTTCAGTGCCACCTTGCTGAATTTCATCAGCAATCACCACCACTTCCCTCTCAACTTCCTTCTCCTTCTCTACCATCTCAGCATTCATCCCAGGCTGATCCTCTCCCTGAGCCTCAGCAATCGGAACCACAGTCAGTTCCTTCCCTACTCCTTCTTGCTCGGGCTCAGGATAGATGCGGCGGACAGTTATGATAAAATCCACCATTTCGATCAAGTGATGTAAAGAATTTACCTCAAAGTGATCGAATAGAGCAGCTTCAGATTCAGCCATTTTATCCCATCCTCTCGATTCTCTGAGCTGACTTAGTTCAGGCCAAGTGGCATTTCTGATCATGGCGTTAGTGCGAAGTTGCACAACCGCCTCTTTCTGAGCATTTGAGAGGTCAGGAAACCTCTTATCCACCATCTCTGCAGCCAATCCCCTTGCCACTATCTCAAAGTCAGGCAATGTGTTTTCATCAGGTGCAGGGAATGACCATGGGACATCAGTCTGAACAACTTCAGCATCCTTTTCAATACCTTCTTCCACCCTTCCTTCAACAACCTCCAACTCAGCAACTGGTTCCTCCTGAGCGGGTTCCCCCTGATCCTCAGCAGAGTGGGCCTCCATGCCCTGATAACCTGATACAACGTTGAGGATCTGATCTTCAGCCACTTCTTGCTCAAGGACAAGTGGTTTCGGATCTGAAGATGCAACCTCCGGAACGGCAGAGATGGGGGCAACTTCAAGAGCAGGTTCCCCCTCCGTAGTTGCATGCTGAATCACTTCTTCCGCAGCCTTCTCTTCCACGGGCTTCTTCTTTTACTCATCTGACCCCGGATACTTAAATTTTAGTGTCTGTTGCTTGGGTCCGGAGAGGTTGGATTTGTCCTCTGCTGGCTTCGAAATAAGGGCCCCTGAATATTTGCTCGCCTGAGCCTTGACTCCTCCAGTCGTGGTCGTCTGAGCCTTCTTCTTCTGGGTTCTCGATCGCTTCTTTGTGCCAGCATCACCGGAATAAGCTCTGAAGAGGTCTATTTTCGCTGGAATCTCGAGTGATTGGGCCTGATCTACATCACCGAGATCTAAGGTTTCCAAGATCAAAGAAATCTTGGTGCCGAAGTGCATCTTGGCCTCAAACGTCACCTGATAATCCAGCGAGTACTTGATCTTACTGGTCTCAGCTACCAGTAGATGGAGAAAGTAGTCCTCCCAGTGGAAGGCATGTACTGAGGCGTCTGTGGTTGCCATCATGGTATAAAGTTTAGGCCGGGAGATCTGCTCCAACCCTCCAGCAATTCCCATCACCCCCTGACTAGTCAGGTCGAAGAAGTGACGACATTCAGGCCTCAGGACGGACATGTTCAGGCCCGACTTCAGGACAACATCTCCATCACAAAGAGACTGGAGATAGTCCTTCTCAGTGCCAAACCCGTAGTCGATAGGGCTTCGTCCAGAGTGGGGAAGATTAAACACCTCCTTAATCTTCTGTCTAATGTTGAGAGTGACCCACTTCCTGGTCATCTCATCTTCACCATTTTTCCCTTTCACGCAAGAAGTCAGCGGAATGCAAGTCTCCCACTCCTGAGAGTCCTTGTTCTGCGCCATTTTGATGTAGAAGGCAGCAACGAGATGAGGATGAAGTCTCTTGGGTTTTGCTGTGATGAACTGTAGAAGTCCTGCATTTTCAAACAGTTCTTTCACAGGCAAAATATCAGGATGATTAGAAGAGAAATCTCCAAAAGGTTCCCAGTGAATTTTGTTCCTGAGATGGAAAAGATTTCCAAAGAACGAGTCTACAGAGGGTGAAGCCATGGATGAGAAATTTGAAGATATGAATGAAATCGGATTGCAGAGAGAAATATAGCAAGAAAAGATTTGAGTGCGTAAAGGTCGCAATGACAAAAACTTCCCTTATTTATACTAAAATCCAGTTTTAATCGGATGGCTCAGAAAATAATGACTTATGAGATTCAATGGTTAAGATTAAAATGCAAGATGCATGGACGCGGATTGAGCCTCTTCGGTTTTCAACAGTAATGATTCAAAAATTTATCGAAAACTGTTCCCGCCCACTGTGCATTAAATGCGTGTCAGAGCATGCCCGTATTTAATTCAAATAATTTGCATTAAATAATAACTGAATATTAAATGAATGGCTGGGATTAAATGACAAAATAATTTGATTTGACAATACGGCAAACAGTATCAAGGATGATGCAAGCAAGATATGAAGACTAAAAATAAATCAGAAAACATACCAGTCAGTCAGATTTGTAATCTGACTGATACCACATGTGACCTATCAGGATGACAAGCCCTGAATTCAATGTCCTGAATCTTAGTCAGTCTATACTGATCATCCTTTTTCATACTGAATGTTCCCCCTACAACCATTCACATTCTCTCTGAGTCTTAGTTAGTCATTCCCCCTGACCTTGTGCATTCTGATTAGAGATTCAGATTGAATCTCCTAAGCCTGGGTCAAGGAGTCCTAACTCTACTGATTACTCAACAAACCTGGTTTCAGGCAAAGCCTTAGTCAGAATGTCAGCTCTCTGTTTATCAGTAGGGACTCTCTCCATCCTGATGTCCTTCTTCTCAACATGATCTCTGATAAAGTGATGCCTGATGTCTACATGCTTACACCTTGTGTGTAAGACTGAGTTTTGGGATATGGCAATGGCACTATTATTGTCACAATAGATTGGGACTTCAGTGGCCTCAATTTGGTAGTCTCTCAGTTGTTGTTTCAGCCAAAGAATCTGAGAACAACAACTGCCTGCAGCCATATACTCAGCCTCAGTAGTAGACGTTGCAACACTGGCTTGCTTCTTAGAAAACCAAGAGATCAGTTTACTCCCTAAAAACTGACATTTGCCTGTAGTTGATTTCCTATCAAGCCTACAGCCTCCATAATCTGCATCTGAATAGCCAGTCAGTTCTAGATTGTCATCAGAGGGATACCAAAGTCCTAAATTGACTGTACCCTTCCGGTATTTCAATATCTTTTTGGCACTCTCTAGATGACTCTTCTATTGATCAGACTGATATCTTGCACAAACTCCGACTGCATAAGTGATGTCAGGGCGACTAGTAGTCAGATACAACAAGGATCCTATAAGTGCCCTATATTTAGTCTGATTTACTGAGACTCCTTCTTTGTCAGGATCCAGCTTCTCATTTGTGTTCATGGGAATACGTGAGACTTTGCTGGACTGAACTCCGAATTTCTGAATCAAGTCCCTTCCATACTTGGACTGATTTATGAAAATTCCGGAGTCAGATTGCCTAACTTGGAGACCCATAAAGGAGTTCATTTCTCCCATCATTGACATCTCAAATTTCCCAGTCATCAGCTTGGAGAATTTCTCATAGAGCTTCAGATTAGGAGAACCAAATATTATGTCATCCACATAAATCTGAACCAAGAGTATGTCCTCCCCTTCTGATATCCGGAAGAGGGTCCTGTCCACTGTTCCTTTCACGAACCAGTGGTCTATCAGGAATTGGGATAGTGTATCATACCAAGCTCTCGGAGCTTGCATCAGGCCATAAAGGGCTTTCTTCAGGTGATATACCTTGTCACCAACTTCAAACCCTGGAGGTTGTTCCACATAAACCTCCTCGTTCAGTACACCATTCAGAAAGGTACTCTTTACGTCCATCTGATACACTTTGAACTTCTTGAATGTTGTATATGCCAAATATAGCCTGATTGCCTCTAACCTTGCGACCGGAGCAAAGGTCTCATCATAGTCGATTCCCTCGGCATGAGAGTAACCCTTTGCCACTAGTCTGGCCTTATTTCTGACAACAACATTCTTCTCATCCCTCTTGTTCTTGAAGACCCACTTGGTGCCAATGACATGTTGACGCCTAGGTCTCTCAACTAACTCCCAAACCTGATTCCGTTCAAATTGATTGAGCTCATCCTGCATGGCTAGGATCCAGTTGGGGTCAGCAAGAGCTTCTTCTATGCTCTTAGGTTCCTGATCACTCAGAAAACAACAAAACATACCGCTCTCGCCAAAGGACAACCTCGTCCTGACCCCCTCATTTACATCACCAATGATGTCAGCCAATGAGTGATCATCCAGCCATGTCCTCCTGCTGACCTGAGCACTGGGAGCTGCTGACGTCCCCTCGCCTGATCCTGAAACATTAGTCTCGACAATAACAGGCAAAGAAGGAGAACGAGCAAGAACAGGGGAAGCTGAGCCATTCCCTGAAGGTTGGCCAATATCAGAGACATTGTTTCCCCCTACAGAGTTGGACTCAGTAACTGTCTCAGGTGCAGACGCATCATCACCGACAGTACGTACCTCAGGTTGAGTCTGTCCCTCCGTCTGAGACTCAACATTCTCCGAGGGTGGGGCTTGCTGAGGGTTGGCCTGAGGTCCATCCTGATCTTCATCATCATCATCCCATCCTTTGGGAGCACTGACAAGCTTGATCTTGAATTCAGGATTTTTCAGGCCCAGTTTTGTTACTCTCTTGGTAACCCCCTCAGTGTCAGGACTCGGAACCTATTTTCTACGCACTGATACAGTCTCATCAAACACAACATGAGGTGTTTCCTCCACACAAAGAGTCCGACAGTTATACACCCTGAAAGCTTTACTGACTGAGGAGTATCCTAAGAACACTCCCTCATCAGATTTGCTATCAAAGGCTTTCAGCTGGTCTTTCCCATTGTTCAGGATGAAACACTTACACCCAAAAATATGGAAATAATAGATGCGAGGCTTCCTCTTGTTCCAAGTTTCATAAGGTGTCTGAGCATGTTGTTTGTTCAGCATAGATCGGTTACGAGTGTAGCACGCAGTATTGATTGCTTCAGCCCAGTACTTCTTGGGCAGTCCTGACTCAGCCAACATGGTCCTGACAGCTTCCTTCAGGGTCCGATTCCTTCTTTCAGCTACCCCATTCTGCTGAGGGGTCCTGGCTGCAGAAGTCTCATGAGTTATACCATGGTTAGTACAAAAGTCAGTTATAATAGAGTTTATAAACTCTGTTCCTCGATCTGATCGGATCCTGACTATGCTCTGACCCTGTTCAGTACTCAATTGCATGAGTAACTCCGGAAGCTTGACCTGAGTCTCTTTCTTGTTCACCAAGAAAATAACCCATGTGTACCTGGAATAATAATCAACAACAACAAGGGTATATTTCCTACCATTTATGATGACAGGAGTAACTGGACCAAAGAGATCCATGTGCAGGAGCTGAAGCACTCTGTCAGTTGAGAAGGCCTCTTTCTCTTTGAATGAGGCTTTGGTTTACTTACCTTCCTGCCATGCTCCGCACATGTGGCCTTTGCTAAAAACTTCATTAGGTAGACCATCTACAAGAGAAAGTCTAGAAATTTTGTTAATAATCTTGAAGTTTAAGTGACTGAGGCATTTATGCCAAAGCCAACTGAGCTCATAAGAGCTCTTAGTGACCAGGCAGGTTTCAGGAGAGCTACTCTTAAAATCAGCAAAATAAATATTGCCTCTCCTGACCCCTGTAATCAGAACCTGCAGTGTAGATTTGTCCTTAACGAGACATATGTTAGATGTAAATTCTACACTATAACCACGGTCACAAAACTGACTGACCGAAAGCAGGTTATGCCTGAGACCCTCAACAAAGGATACATTCAGGACTTTAACAGAACCAACAACAAGGGTACCGAATCCCCTGGTGAAACCCTTAGAGTTATCACCAAAGGTTACCTGCAGGCCTTCCTGAGCTACATAATCCTGAAGGAGATCACGAAATCCGGTCATGTGCCTGGAACATCCTGAGTCCAAGTACCAGTCCTTCATCAGATCCTCCCTCTTCTTGTAGCCCGCAGTGACCTGAAACAAATCAGGCCTCAGGTACCCATCTCGTATTGGGTCCTACAGTGTCAGCCATACCCTTCGGGATCCAGATTTGTTTAACAATTCTGATAGCATCAGAAGTGTAAACCTGTCTCCCTGAAACATCAACATACATTGTCCTCTTCTTCCTTTGTGCCTGGGAAGTTGAGGGTGTATGGGTGTCAGCCTGAGGTTCAGGGGCCCTGGATTGATTCTTGGGGACGGGCCTCCTGTTCCTCCTTGGCCTCGGTGCATTGGGCTGAGTTTGATCCCGGGAAGGAGCAGCTCGGGCCTGACCTCTTGTCACTTGAGGTCTGGCCTGAGTGTTATCGAAGTCAAGTCTTGTCACGCCCCAATTTTCAAAAAATATTTCATTTCAGCGGAAGTCTTACTTTTAATTAATAATTTGGAAAAACATCTTTTAGAACGTGAACCCTCATGCTTGGAATAAAATTTCTATTCTTTTAAAGACCCTT
>JAPKLY010000193.1:5465-45760 GCA_026898435.1 Prunella vulgaris
TACCCCTTATCACAGAATTGGGATACTGACAGAAGATTGTGCATAAGGTCCAGCTCCTTCTGTACCTTTATCACTTCTGATTCTGACTATGCTGAGGTCCAGCTCCTTCTGTATCCCTCTTGAACAACTCCAGCATCTTAACCATAGTCTCATTCTTCTTGAACAAGAACACTACCCAAGTGAATCTTGTATAATCATCAACAATAACTAGTGTGTACTTCCTTCCACTGAAATTAAGAGGAGAGACAGGTCCAAACAAGTCCATATGAAGCAGCTGGAGAGCTTTTATTGTTGAAGTACTCTGCACATCCTTGAATGAGGCTTTAGTCTGCTTTCCTTTCTGACAGGCATCACACTTCTGCTCAGATGCAAACACCTCATTTGGTAGTCCTCTGACTAGACCCTTCCTTGCAACCTTGTTGAGAGTCTTGAAGTTCAGATGACCTAATCTCTTGTGCCAGAGCCAGCTGACTTCTCATGAGCTTTTAGCAACCAAACAAGAATCAGCTGGACAACATGCAAAATCTGCAAGATACATATTACCTCTTCTGAGGCCAGTTAGTAGCACCTGCTCATTTAAATCATTAATAACAAGGCAAGAGTTCTTAGAAAATCTTACTGAATACCCCTTATCACAGAATTGGGATACTGACAGAAGATTGTGCATAAGCCCTTCTACATAGTAGATTTCTTCAACTCTTGTTCCTTTGATCAGCAGGGTGCCAACTCCTCTGGTGACTCCAAAATTGTTGTCACCGAACACGACTCTAGGCCCATCAAGCGTCACAAAATCCTGGAGGAGATGCTTTTCAAAAGTCATGTGCTTTGAGCATCCACTATCAATGTACCAGACATGGCCCTTGGCTTCTCCTCTCTCTATTGGGCTAAAGTTTGCCTGAAATTAAAACTCAGGCTTTAGGTACCCTTTCTTTGGGTCCTGATTGGTTAGTTTCCACTTTCTGGATCCACAGGTAAAGATCATCCTTATGAGGTTTAGGAGATCTCAACCTTCTACCATACTTGTCCACAAAGATCATCTCCCTCAAAGGATCTCTTCTCGGGCGATGAGTGATAACAGCAGGTTTGTAGTTGGGCTGCTCAAAAGGATAGTTTTGGCTTGAGCCTCCGAATGACTCATATACTTTAGCCGGTGAAGGCTTGCCTACTTTGGTTACATTAAAAGTAACTCAGGGCTGAGGTCTGTTTCGCTTGGGCTTACTCTGCTGAGATAGCCCAGGCTTATCATTCCTCTGCTGATTCTACTGAGGTCTCCTTGTCTTAGCAGAGCTATGACTTGGATGTCTCTTCTGATCTTAGGGCTTCTGAGCTTTGGACTTATGTTGGTTATCAACAGGCTTCTGAGTTTTAGTACTCTTCTACTCTGCTGAAACCTTATGATCTCCAGCATACTTCTGAGCTTTGGAGCTCTTCTGTCCAGCTGGGACCTTTTCTGTCCCTCTGCTCTTTTGCCCTTCTGATCCAGATGCAGGCTCAGCTGGCCCTTTACCCTTTCGAGGATCCCTAATTAACCCATTGTTACCTTTCTTCTTCTTTTATGGTTTGGGTTTGGGATAACCAAGACCCCTTTTGTCATTCACAGTTTGTGAGGACTCAGCTCTTTCAGACACGGCATTCTTTGCCTTAGTCAGCTGGTCCACTTTCAGCTGAAGCTGCTGTGAATTTTCGATTGTCAGTTCATTCTGCTTGAAGAGTTCATCGAACTTAGCTGTCAGCAGATTTTGTTCTTCACTCAACACAGTGTTCTCAGAAAGTAGCTTTTCTATCAGCTTCTTCTGTTCCTCACACTTTGCTATTAAGTCAGCAGACTTGTTAGCATGTGAGTCATAGGATAATACTGGCAGTCTAGCACTTTCCAGATCCTGTCTCAAGCTTAGAACTTTAGCTTTCAGACTAGAGTTCTCGTCTTCCAGGTTAGAACAAACTTTTAATGAGGATTGGAGATCAGATAACAACTTGTGTATATCTGACTCCATAGAATAGGTAGAAGAGCAGGATGAGCTAACAGAGAGGGTAAGAGAATTTACCTCTTCTACCTTAGCCATAAGGCAGATGTCTTCCTCTGACTCAAAATCTGTTAGGATATCTGTGTTAGATGTTTTGATGATATAATAAACCAATCAGCTTGTAATAGGACCAACTGAACATGTTAGTCAGCTGATGAGTAGTTAGGATTAAATAGGTTCAAGTGAGGAGGAATCTACCTTGCTGCCTAGAAGATCTGAAGCTATCATAGAGAAGAAGACCAGCTGAGACCTTGAGGACTTAGCCGATTTTTAGAAGACAGAAGATTTAAGTAGCTGACACTGGAGTATCGAGAGCAAATCATCAGAGAAGTTTACATCTACTACTTTCAGGAGAGACAGATCAGCTGACATCAGAAGATCAGCTGATCAGCTGAGAGCACTTCGCAGACAAGACAAGGACCATGGATATAAGACGTATTCAGACGAAGTCAAGAAGACCAGCTGAGGTGCACACCAGCAGACTTGCACATCAGCTGAGGTCCAAATATCAGCAGACTGGTACACCAGCTGAGGAGACAGATCAGCTGAGGTCTTGTGCTCAGCCCAGATTCTTCAGAATCATTTTAAGGGTTGACTTGCGACATAGAAGGAAGATTTCCAGAATAGAAGATCAATCAATCAAGGGGACAAACTTGATTGATTGAAGATCGCGAAGATTGACGGGAATCAAGATGGAGATTCAATCAATCACAATGATTGATTGAATACAAAATTATAGGATCTCAGATTTCTAGTCCATCCCAATGGCTAGTTATTTGATCCTATAAATTAGAGTAACAGTGATAATTTCAGGATCGGATTTACACACATATTAAGTTAGCCGAAACTCTGTCAGAATTATCACTTGCACTCAAAAACCCCATTCATATTTATTATTTGTAAAAGCTTTGTAGAAGCTGTGAGAAGTCAATTGCGTTTGTAGCATTGACAAGTTGTAAGAGAGTAGTACTCTCAAACTGTGTAAGTGAGTAAGTAAGTGAGTTAGTGGAGAGCCCCTCAAGTCCAAATTGGATTGAGGAGAGTGGATGTAGGACAGTTGGTCCGAACCACTATAAATCCCCTGTGTCTCATCGTATTTATTTCTGCTCTTAAATTGTGCACATCACCTAAAACTGATTTTCATTAAAAAAACTTTTCCGCACTATTCACAGTGCACTACTTTCAAATTCAGACTACCTCAAGTGGTCTGCTGTTTTTTTTTTAATAATCCAAATAATTTGAAAAAGGTTTTTGAATCCTTACAAGTCTATTCAACCCCCCACCCCTTCTAGACTTGTTCAAATGTATTCTTCCCTAAAACCTGCCTTTGGGACCAACAAGTGGTATCAGAGCTGTGTGTCCAAAAGACCACAGCCTGAGAAAGCTTTTGGTGGTCACCTGGGCAGATCCCTGAAAATCTATGTTTAGAAAATTTTGTGTGCTTTTTTATCTATTCACTTGCAGATATGTCTTCCTACAAAAAGAGTGGATCTAAGACAAGGAAGTTGCCAGAATTCTCCATAGAAGACTATGATTACTGGAAATTCAGAATGGAGAATCACCTTGGAGCCATTCATGATCGGATGCTAGATGTTCTGGAGGAAGGGCCAATCAAGTTCTTCTGGGAAGGAGTAAGTGATGGCAAGACTCCAGAAGTTGAGATCAGTGAAAGAAGGAAGACAGAGAAGAAGAAAAGTGAACTAAACGATGCTGAAAGGAAACTCTTCAACTTAGATCAAGTGGCCAGAACAGAAATTATCGAGACTCTCTCCAAAGAATATATAGAGAAAATCAAGACGTGCAAAATTGCTAAGGAGATGTGGGAAAAACTCTCCTTGATGTGTGAAGGGACAGATCAAATCAAAGAGAACAAGCTTCAAGCCGTTCTACATACCTTTGACACATTTAAAATGAAAGCTGATGAAACCATTGATCAGTTAGATATGAGGCTGACAAACATACTGAATAAGGCAAGCTCCTTAGGAAAGGATTACTCGGAGAAAGAGATTAATAATAAAATTTTGAGATCTCTTACTCCAAGATGGAGAGTGAAGGTGACAGTAATTAAAGAGACAAAGAATCTATCTGAGATGAGTCATCATACACTGCTATCTCATCTGAAGGCACATGAGTTCGATATCCAAGAAGATGAGACTCCAACTTCATCAGCCACAAAGAATGTCGCTTTCTCTGCTGCAGCTGATAGTCAAGAGAAGTCCTCTACTCCAGAGGACATGAGCTTAAAGGAGCAACTTGCTTTATTGACCAAGAAGTTTGACAAGATGTCAAACAAGTTCCAGAAGTATAGATCCCATTGGAAGAAGAATAAGAGTGATTCTTCCAGAAGATACCAGAAGTCATCTGATGCCAGAAGACCATCAGATGAATAGGAGACCAGATACAAGTCTCCAGAGAGAAGGAGGGAACCAAGTCCCAGAAGAGAAGGAGATGGTGTTTGTTTCACTTGCAACAAGCCAGGACATCTCAGCTATGATTGTCCTCAGCTTACCCCTAGGGAGAGAGAAGAGAAGAGGATTAAGAGAGATCGCAGGTTCGCTGATAAGAGAGCTCTGCTGGCAGAGGAGGAGAAGCAGGATATCAGTTCATCCTCATCCTCATCTGATTTTGAATCAGAGGATGACATCTGCCTCATGGCTAAGGTAGAAGAGGTAAATTCTCCTACCCCCTCTGTTAGCTCATCTTGCTCCTCTACCTATTCTATGGAGTCAGATATACACAAGTTGTTATCTGATCTCCAATCCTCATTAAAAGTTTGTTCTAAGCTGGAAGAGGAAAACTCAAGTCTTAAAGCTGAAGTTTTAAGCTTGAGACAAAATCTAGAAAATGCTAGACTACCAGTGATATCCTATGATTCACAAGCTAACAAGTCTGCTGACTTAATAGCAAAATGTGAGGAACAGGAGAAGCTGATAGAAAATCTACTTTCTGAGAACACTGTCTTGAGTGAAGAACATAATCTGCTGGCAGCTAAGTTCGATGAACTCTTCAAGCAGAATGAACTGACAATAAAAAATTCACAGCAGCTTCAGCTGAAAGTGGATCAGCTGACTAAGGCAAAGAATGTCATGTCTGAAATAGCTGAGTCCTCACAAACTGTGAATGATAAAAGGGGTCTTGGTTATCCCAAACCCAAACCACAAAAGAAGAAGAAAGGTGACAGTGGATTAATTAGGGATCCTCGAAAGGGTAAAGGGCCAGCTGAGCCTGCATCTGGATCAGAAGGGCAAAAGAGCAGAGGGATAGAAAAGGTCCCAGTTGGACAGAAGAGCTCCAAAGCTCAGAAGTCTGCTGGTGATCAAAAGGTTTCAGCAGAGCAGAAGAGTACTAAAACTCAGAAGCCTGCTGACAACCGACATAAGTCCAAAGCTCAGAAGCCCCGAGACCAGAAGAGGAATCCAAGTCATAGCTCAGCTAAGACAAGGAAACCTCAGTAGAATCAGCAGAGGAATGATAAGCCTGGGTCATCTCAACAGAGTAAACCCAAGCGAAACAGACCTCAGCCCTGGGTTACTTTTAATGTAACCAAAGTAGGCAAGCCTTCACCGGTTAAGGTATATGAGTCATTCGGTGGCTCAAGCCGAAATTATCCTTTTGAGCAGCCCACCTACAAACCTGTTGTTATCACTCATCGCCCCAGAAAAGATCCTCTGAGGGAGATGATTTTTGTGGATAAGTATGGTAGAAGGTTAAGATCTCCTAAACCTCATAAGGATGATCTCTACCTATGGATCCAGAATGTCGAAACTAACCAATCAGGACCCAAAGATAGGGTACCTAAAGCCTGAGTTTTAATTTCAGGAAAACTCTAACCCTATAGAAAGAGGAGAAGCCAAGGGCCATGTCTGGTACATTGATAGTGGTTGCTCGAAGCACATGACCTTTGAGAAGCATCTCCTCCAGGACTTTGTAACGCTTGATGGGCCTAGAGTTGTGTTCGGTGACAACAATTTTGGAGTCACCAGAAGAGTTGGTACCCTGCTGATCAAAGGAACAAGAGTTGAAGAAGTCTACTATGTAGAAGGGCTTATGCACAATCTTCTGTCTGTATCCCAATTCTGTGACAACAGATATTCAGTAAGATTCTCCAAGAACTCTTGTCTTGTTATTAATGATTTAAATGAGTAGGTGCTACTAACTGGCCTCAGAAGAGGTAATATGTATCTTGCAGATTTTGCAAGTTGTCCAGCTGACTCATGTTTGGTTGCTAAAAGCTCATCAGAGATCAGCTGGCTCTGGCACAAGAGGTTAGGTCATCTGAACTTCAAGACTCTCAACAAGGTTGCAAGGAAGGGTCTAGTCAGAGGTCTACCAAATGAGGTGTTTGCATCTGAGCAGAAGTGTGATGCTTGTCAGAAAGGAAAGCAGACTAAAGCCTCATTCAAAGATGTGCAGAGTACTTCAACAACAAAAGCACTCCAGCTGCTTCATATGGATTTGTTTGGACCAGTCTCACCTCTTAGCTTCAGTGGAAGGAAGTACAAACTGGTGATTGTTGATGACTATACAAGATTCACTTGGGTAGGGTTCTTGTTGAAGAAGAATGAGACTATGGATAAGATGCTGGAGTTGTTCAAGAGGATTCAGAAGGAGCTGAACCTCAGCATAGTCAGAATCAAAAGTGATAAAGGTACTGAGTTTCTTAACTCTGTTGTTTCTGACTATTGCAGGAATAATGGTATTCAGCATGAGACATCAGCTGCCAGAACACCTCTGCAGAATGGGTTAGC
This sequence comes from Prunella vulgaris, assembly GCA_026898435.1. Taxonomy (NCBI): domain Eukaryota; kingdom Viridiplantae; phylum Streptophyta; class Magnoliopsida; order Lamiales; family Lamiaceae; genus Prunella; species Prunella vulgaris. The sequence goes on from JAPKLY010000193.1 coordinate 12,238, forward strand.
TGAGAGGAGAAACAGAACCCTCAAGGAGGCAGCAAGGACTATGTTAGCTGAATACCAGACTCCTCAAAGGTTTTGGGCAGAAGCCATCAACACTGCTTGCTTTATCCAAAATAGGTGTCTACCAGTCAAGAGACATGGGAAGACTCCTTATGAAATGTACAAGGGTAAAACTCCTAATCTTTCCTCTGTCCATATTTTTGGGTGTAAGTGTTTCATCCATGACAATGGAAAGACTAAGTTAAAGACTTTTGATGCTAAGGTTGCTGAAGGAATATTCTTAGGATATTCTGGAAGTATAAAAGCCTATATAGTCTTTAATAAAGTCTCTCTCTGTGTGGAGGAGACACCCCATGTTGTATTTGATGAATCTTTTCATGAGTACAGCAAGGAGAAGCTAGCAGATGAGGTGGATCAGCTGAATCTGTCAGACAAGCCAGATCTGATTAAGGTAGTGGTACCTAGGATAGAATCAGACTCAGATTCTGATGATGAGCCCAAACCAGCTGATAAGCCCTCATCAGCACCAGATGATGGCACATTGACTCCTGACACTAACCAAGGGGGAATTTCAGACAAAACCCAAGAGGAGCAGACTATGGCACCTCAAAGGGGCAAGAAGACATTGTCTGATTTCCCAGCTGAACAGATTCTAGGAGATCCAAGTGTAGGTGTTCAGACCAGAAGAAAGCTAAATTTGGGTGCTTAATTCAGCTGTTATGTGTCTCTGATAGAACCCAAGAACATCCATGAAGCTCTTGAAGACCCAAACTGGATTGTAGCTATGCAAGAGGAGCTAAATCAGTTTGCAAGACAAGAAGTTTGGACTCTAGTGGAGAGGCCCAAACATCAGAAGGTCATAGGCACTAAGTGGGTATTTAAGAACAAAAAGGATGAAAATGATGTAGTGGTCAGAAACAAGGCAAGGCTAGTAGCCCAGGGGTATTCACAGTCAGAGGGGATTGACTATGATGAGACATTTGCTCCTGTGGCAAGACTAGAAGCCATTAGATTATTTCTGGCCTATTCTGTTTTCAAAGGGTTCAAGGTATATCAGATGGATGTAAGGTCAGCTTTTCTGAATGGAATCCTGGCAGAAGAGGTTTATGTGGAACAGCCACCAGGATTTGAGATTGGGAACAAGGTTTATAGGTTGCAGAATGCTTTATATGGACTAAAGCAGGCACCTAGAGCTTGGTATGATACTCTATCACAGTTCCTACTGGACAGTGGATTCAGTAAAGGAAAGATAGACAAAACCTTGTTCAGAAAGGAAGATGGAGATTATATCCTCTTAGTACAGATCTATGTAGATGATATCATTTTCGGCTCCCCCAACAAACTGATGTGTGATCAGTTTAGCAAGCTGATGACCAGCAAGTTTGAAATGTCCATGATGGGGGAGATGACTTATTTCCTTGGACTGCAGGTGAAGCAGATGTCCAATGGAACTTTAATTAGCCAAGCAAAGTGTGCCAAGAATTTGAGAGAAAAGTTTGGAGTCAGTAGCAGCAGAGAAGCAAAGATTCCAATGATGGAAAACTTCAGCATGGATCCAGATGAGGCTGGTGAGAAAGTGGATCAGACACAATATAGGGGACTTATTGGTTCTCTGCTGTATCTTACTGCCCGCAGACCTGATATTAGCTTTGCAGTAGGTGTGTGTGCAAGGTTCCAGGCAAATCCTAAGAAATCTCATCTGGAAGCAGCAAAGAAGATTGTAAAGTATTTGAAGGGTACTTACAATCTAGGCCTCTGGTACCCAGCTGATGACAACTTTCAACTGAGTGGGTACTCAGACTCTGACTATGGAGGGTGCAAGATTGATAGAAAATCAACCTCTGGCACATGTCAGTTTCTAGGAAGTAAGCTGATATCTTGGTTCTCCAAGAAGCAGACTTCAGTAGCTACTTCTACAACAGAGGCAGAGTACATGGCTGCTGGTAGCTGCTGTTCTCAGCTGCTCTGGATCAGACAACAGCTAAGGGACTACCATGTGATCACAGAAGAGATACCCATCTTTTGTGATAGCACAAGTACAATAGCCATTACTCAGAATCCAGTTCTCCATACTAGATGCAAGCATGTGGACATAAGACATCATTTTTTTCGAGATCATGCTGAGAAGGGAGATATCAGGATGGAGAAAATTCATACGGAGAAGCAGAGAGCAGATGTGCTTACCAAACCTTTAGTAGAGATAAGATTTAGAGAATTAGTAGCAGAGTTAGGAATGATAGATGGAGGAGCAGTTCTATAGAAATAAAGTTTTTGGGTAAACGGGTAGTAGCTGGTACCCAGCTGAGGACTATTCTACTGAAGTAATCAGCTGATCCTCACATCAGCTGATCTGGTATGTCTTCTTATTCTTTCCTTTCTTTTCTCAATCTTGTTATGTCTAACTTGATACAGGGATAAGTTATGAAAGTCAGACAAGGCCACTTTGCTTCAGCTGGTCCATGTCAGCTGACATTAAAGACCCAGATGAGCAGAAAAGGTTTTCATGAGGATCGCTCTTATCAGCTGATTTTGCCACGTCAGCTTCTCGATAAGTATTTCTATGATCTTTGTGTCGGTTTTTAAAAAATTTCATTTTATCTATCAAATCTTTTCAAATATTAATAAATCCCTAATTTCTAAAATTATTTTAGAAAATTGGCAATCAAATCTTTTCTCTTACAAAAAATCGGGGATTTATTACCTTTTTCAAAATAAGGTGTCAGTTGTAATTAATTTATCACCGCCTAAATTTTCTCAAAAAGCACTTTCATCATTACCTTTTTCAAAAAGGCGAATCTTTTGGGCGGTCAAAACCTTTCGAAACCCTTACACCCACGCATCACCTCCAAAATTCTCAAAGGTCATCTATTTTGGACCTTTGATTTGTGTGATGCAAAATACAAATCTACGATCAAAATTGATCATTTTTTGTTTAATTTTGGAAAAACTGCTCATCTTACTCGATCCCTATATATACCCCTTTAACTTCTTTCTGAAAACCTTCTGCTCCTAAATCTTTCTACCCGTAGTATTCCTGCATATTATTCTCTGTGCACTTAATCTCTGTTTTGAAGGTATGGCGTCCAAGGCTATGCAAAAATTGTTTAAGGAAAAGATGTACGCAGAGATGTGTGTCGATTACGACACAACTAGGGTTCCTGAGATTAGAGAAATCCTAAACCTGCTTCAACATCACAATCTCCGAACCTTCATCTCCATGACCCCCTCTGACCATAAAACCCTAAACTTCTATGCCTTTCAATTCCTTCTCAAGGCCCAGTTCAGTTCAAACTCCATCGGCTCCTTGGTTGATGGAAAAGTTGTTGTTATTTCCAAGGATGCAGTTGCTGACCTTTTTTGCCTATCCTCCACTGGTGTTCTACCTCACAAATACAAAGAAGCCGACTACCTGGAGACTTTCAAGTTAATGGCCAGGAAGAGTCATAGGGTCACCACCACTAATCTGAAGAAGTTAATGTTGAGGAGACGGTTCCGATTTTTGATGGATGTGATGACCAAGGTTATTTTGGCAGAACAGAGGAGTTTGGACGCCATTACCAAACTTTGCCTGAGCCTGGCCCGTACGATTCTTGACGGGGTGCGAGCAGACTGGGTGAGTCTGCTATGGTTCCGCCTGGAACAGGAGTCAAAGAGGTGTGTTGCGAAGGAGGTGGCTGGACAACAGGTTTACAGTTTTAAATCGAAGTGCTCCATGGCTACCAAGATTACTATAATCTTGGATCATCTGCTGCCCCAACACAAGTGGGATGACGATTGGGTTGTTGAGTACAACCACACCAAGTTTCTGAGGGGAAGCAACTTGGATGTCATTGGGCCAGCTGACTCAGATTCCAGAGCTGATCCAGTAGCTGCTGCTCCTGGTCCTTCTGCTGGATAGAAGCAGAAGAGGAAGGCTTCAAAGCCTGCTGGAGGAGGGAAAAAGAAGAAATCAAAGAAAGAAACCACTCATGTTCAAAGGAAGCTCTCCTTTGATTCTGATGCAGATGATGATACTGTTGTGCTGAGCAGGTTGAAGAAGAAGAAATCTTCAGCAGAGAGGGCTACTCTGCTGGTTGATGAGTCTTCTGAGGAAGAAGAAGAGCAAGTGACGGAGGAATCAGCTGAGAGGGCTGGTTCAGATGGGGATTCTGCCTCTGGCTCTGATGGAGAGGAAGAAGAGTCAGAAGAGAGGGAATCAGTTGAGCCTTCAGTAGCTGAGACAGAGGTTCTCCATTCCTCTGAAGATGCTCCATCAGCAGATACACCTTTAGCTGCCTCTCCCATCAGGTCAGCTTCACAAACTCCCTTCTCTGATCCTTCCCAACACTCCACAACCCCAGCTGATCCTTCACCTTCACAAATCCCAATCGGCAATGAACCAGAGGAGATAGCTACCTCTGGCGAGCCTTCAGCTATTCCCAAACCCTCTCACCTTGAACCCATCAACCTTGATAACCCCAACTCCCCCACAGAAATTGCAAAGAAAGCATGCCTATCTCACCATCGTTCAAAGGGGCCTCTTGAACGAGGGATGATCATAACCGCCCTAGCCCACATATCCCTTTACATCCCAGAACTTAACCCATTTCCAGCCTATCAAGACATACTAGCTGATGGTCTTGCCTGGGCACAAGCAAGAGAAGGGCCAGTTACCTTCTTTCTGGCTTTAATAAAGAAGATGGGAGAAGCAGCATTTACAGAGTGGGAAGAAATTATGATGGCTGCCTTGGAAGTTAAGGCACCATCCCAGCTGACATCCCCTGAAGGGTTGAGGAAGGTTTCCCGTGCGTTATTGCTTAAAGATGGGGTTACACTGGATTGTCCAGAAATTGCTGAGTCTGAGTTCATCCCTCCGGCAGCAAACTTTGAGATCACCCCAGCTGATCAGGTAACCCCTACTATTTTGGGTCAACTGAAAGATTATTTTGATGATCACATTAGGGAGGTCAAAGCTACTCTTTTGGCTGCCAAGTGTGCATCCCCCTCTCTGATTGAAAAACAAGTTCACCATGTTCTGCTGGATCATCGCAATAAGCTGAAAGATGCTATGGAGGACAGCTTATATGCCACCAGGATTGAATTCTTCCAATCTCTACAGCACTTCAAGTCAACTGCCAGGGCTTTCACTGATGATGCATCTGCTACTCTCGCTGCTGAATCTGAGAGATTCGGACTGGTCTCTGAAAGGTTGGAAGGGCAAATTACTGAATGCAAAAATGGTCAGGAGGACCTTAAGGCCATTGTGGATAACCTTCCTACTTCTCTACCCTCTACTTCGATGATTGATGATATCAAAAAGGGGGAAGAGAAGAACTCAGCTGCTATTGCTGCTCTGCAATCTGAGATGGCCTCTCTGAGAGCTCTACTGGTAGACAATCATGGTGTTTTGTCTGCCAGAGTAGAAAATGTTGAAGATTATATCAACACCAGGAAGATTGCAGCCCAGAAGACTCAGGAGCTGAGAGACCAAAAGATAGCTGAGGCCTTGCAGAGGCAAGAAGTGGTTGCTGAGGAGAGAGAGCAGAAAAAGAGGATAATGAATGCTGAACTTGATGAGAAGCTGGCTAAGGAGTTGCAGCTAGCTGAAAAGGAGACTCCAGAAGAGAGGAGGAAGAGGCAGGAAAGAGAAATGAATGATGAGCTTGAGAGGCGATATCAGAGGAAGCTGAAGAAGCAAGGGAAGGCAGACTCTCAAGGCAGCATGACTAGAAGTGGAAAATTCATTCGAGATCCAAATGAGCCTTTGGTTGACGGACCAATTGATATGTTCTACAATCAATTGTCCGATGAGCTGGTGGATCTCTGGAAAACTATTAAGGCTAAAACCATTATCCACTTCTATGTCCTGAGAGGAGAAGATACCAGAGGAGAAAGAGAGAAGAATGCTGAGTTTAGAAACTGGTTAAAGGAGACCTTTCCTAAATTCTTCAGAGCTATTACAGAAGAAATGCTTAAGGTGGAAGTTCAGCCAGAGTTGCCTGAGATTGAGTATCTTCCAACCCCAACTGATGAGAGTGGGAAGATAGACTGGGTGGAAATCAGGAAGTATTGGTTGCAGATTACTCAACTCTTTCATCAACTCTCTGATAACTCTATGCCAGCTCTAAAGGAGATAGAGAAGAGATTCCTTGATTGGATGCATGTCCCTCTCAGCAGCAGAAGACCTCTCCTCATGTAATAGTCCAGCTAAGTCAACTGAGGTTTAGGTATTTTCTCTCTGATTGTATTCTCTCTTTATGATTTAATAAAGCTTTATGATTCCAGACAACTTCTTGTTGTCAGCTGCATTTTTATTCTGTCTAAAGATCTTACTTAAAGGGTTGACTTGCGACATAGAAGGAAGATTTCCAGAATAGAAGATCAATCAATCAAGGGGACAAACTTGATTGATTGAAGATCGCGAAGATTGACGGGAATCAAGATGGAGATTCAATCAATCACAATGATTGATTGAATACGAAATTATAGGATCTCAGATTTCTAGTCCATCCCAACGGCTAGTTATTTGACCCTATAAATTAGAGTAACAGTGATAATTTTAGGATCGGATTTACACGCAAATTAAGTTAGCCGAAACTCTTTCAGAATTATCACTTGCACTTAAAAACCCCATTCATACTTATTATTTGTAAAAGCTTTGTAGAAGCTGTGAGAAGTCAATTGCGTTTGTAGCATTGACAAGTTGTAAGAGAGTAGTACTCTCAAACTGTGTAAGTGAGTAAGTAAGTGAGTTAGTGGAGAGCCCCTCAAGTCCAAATTAGATTGAGGAGAGTGGATGTAGGACAGTTGGTCCGAACCACTATAAATCCCATGTGTCTCATCGTATTTATTTCTGCTCTTAAATTGTGCACATCACCTAAAACTGATTTTCATTAAAAAATGTTTCCGTACTATTCACAGCGCACTACTTTCAAATTCAGACTACCTCAAGTAGTCTGCTGTTTTTTTTTAATAATCCAAATAATTTGAAAAAGGTTTTTGAATCCTTACAAGTCTATTCAACCCCCCCCCCCCCCTTCTAGACTTGTTCAAAGGTATTCTTCCCTAAAACCTACCTTTGGGACCAACAAAATCAGATGAAGATGAGGATGAGCTGATGTCCAACTTCTCCTCCTCTGCCAGCAGAGATCTCTTGTCAGCAAATCTACGATCTCTCTTGATCCTCTTCTCTTCTCTCTCCCTAGGTGTGAGCTGGGGGCAATCATAGCTGAGATGCCCTGGCTTGTTGCAAGAATAGCAAACACCATCTCCTCCTCTCCTGGGACTTGGTTCCCTCCTTCTCTCTGGAGACTTGTATCTGGTCTCCTGCTCATCTGATGGTCTTCTGGAATCAGATGACTTCTGGTACCTCCTGGAAGAATCATCCTTGTTCTTCTTCCAATGGGATCTGTACTTCTGGAACTTGTTTGACATCTTGTCAAACTTCTTGGTTAGCGAAGCAAGTTGCTCCTTTAAGCTCATGTCCTCTGGAGTAGAGGACTTCTCTTGACTATCAGCTGCAGCAGAGAAGGCAACATTCTTTGCAGCTGATGATGATGATGGAGTCTCATCTTCTTGATCTTCTTCTTGGATATCGAACTCATGTGCCTTCAGATGAGATAATAATGTATGATGACTCATCTCAGATAAGTTCTTTGTCTCCTTGATCAAAGTCACCTTCACTCTCCATCTGGGAGTGAGAGATCTCAGAATTTTGTTGTTAATCTCCTTCTCCGAGTATTCCTTTCCTAAGGAGCTTGCCTTATTCAGAATGTTTGTCAACCTCATATCCAGCTGGTCGATTGTCTCATCAGCCTTCATCTTGAATGTGTCAAAAGTGTGAAGAACGGCTTGGAACTTATTCTACTTTATTTGATCAGTCCCTTCTGATTAGGGTCATAATTGCATCTTTTTGCATCCATTTTTATATGGTTTTGATGTGCTTATATTCATATTTGACCATAATTTGGTATACTTTGTGCTATTAACCCTTTGGTGGCAAGAAAATGTGCTTTGTAGGTAAAAACGAACAAAAATGAGCAATTCCCGACTATTGGATATGAGATGATGGAATCCGAGCTCATAGGGATGTTTCTAATACTCAATTGAAGACCCTAGGAAGCCTAGATGAGTCATGGGATCGAATATGCAAAAGTTGAAATCAGACGTCACAAGTTACACAGCGACCGAGCACCGGCTCAAGGACGACCGAGCCACAGCCCTTCAGCGTCCGAGCGAAATCACTCTGGACAGCCAAATCTTGGCTGCTCAGTCAGTAGTTCATGGGCGCTCGGTCAGCACACTGGTTCAGCGTCCGAGCGCAGCCCTTCTAGCGACCGAGTGCGAGTCCGGATTTTCACATTTTCGGGGGTATTCTCGTCTTTTTGCGCGTTTAATGAAGGGCATATTGGACCAAGCATTGTGGGCACTATAAATACTCAAGGATCCGATTCTCCAATCATCATCTTCATTAGTTAGATCATTAGGTAGTTTTAGAGAGGGAGATTAGAGGTTATTAGTGGGTTCTTAGTTAGATTTCATACTTCTCTCTACAATTACTTTTGATCAATCCATTGGATCTTTAATCCATTTTCTCCAATAGATTAGTCTCGTTATTAGCTACAATTCTACAGTTCATTTTATGATTTTGAGCTCCGGATTAGAAGATAGCATTTTCAAGGTTTGATGCTTGTATTTCCATTCATCCACTTATGGTAAGATTTTTTGTATTTCATTTCATATTAGTGTTAATCATGTTTGTCCATAGCTTAATTGTTGATTTCCAATTCCAATTAGCCATGGGCTAATTCCTTGTTGCATGGTTGTATGAATACTATGGTGAATTTAGTCTCTTGTTAATCCTATGCATGAATTAGTGATCTTGATGTGTTAGTTCTCTTATTAATTACTTGTATGAATGTTTGGTATGTTTAATTGGATTGAATGGCTTATATGTTTTAGCAATGAAATGAGAATTGAGCTATAAGAACTTTATGCATACCAAGTGTTTGATGTTTGGCTTGTATGACCAATGAGAATTGCATATTAGCCTAAGACCTCTTAATTGGAGTGTTAGGAGTTGTAGAGAGATCTAGACACCTAATAGAGCCTTACCTTTTGTTGTAGAGAGATCTAGACACTAGTTGGCTTGACTAAGACACCAAGAGACCTTTTGCATGCTAGGATGGATAGGATTCTAGAGGAACCATAGTAGGATTACTTCCATGTACACTTCACACTTGCTCACTTCTTTGAGATGATATTTAGGATTTACTTTGCTTTGCAATAGTAGATAGAATCCTTGATGATTTCTTACTTTCCTAGCTATTAGCCTTTGTAGACATTCAATACTTGTTTGATATCGCATGGTTTCCCTGTGTTCGATATTTAACTTGGTTAACTTGCCGCGACAACAACGACCACGTTCACTTGCGTGGAAATCATACACGATTTTGGCAAACAAGTTTTTGACGCCGTTGCCGGGGAAATGATTTCGTTGTTAAGTTGGTGTTGTGTGTTTACATTTTCTTTTATTTGATTCTTTCTTTGTTTGTTTGTTTCCCTTGAATTTCGGCAACGCCAAAATAAGTTTTTGGCGACGTTGCCGGGGAAACGATATCTTTGTTAGGCTTGTGTTGATGTTTACTTTGTTTTCTTTGCTTCTTTGTTTGTTCTTGACTATTCTTAGTGAGTGTTGATACTTGCTTGTTTTTGTAGGAGTAAACTCAATTGAAGATGGGCGAATACAACCATTACTCGTATTCTCCACAATACACATACCCTCCTCAACCATACACATATCAACCTCATATATATTCACCATTTCCATATCAACCTCCACCTCAACAATCCTACCACCATCCATATCATTATCCCTATCCTTATTCCTCTCCCTATCCAAGTTCATACTTATATCCTTCTCCTCCTTCCATTTATAAGGAAGAAGAAGTAGAAAAAGAAGAGAAAGAAGAAGATCAACCAAAAGAAGACGTATATGATCAAATTGATCGATTTCTTGAAGAGAATAAATATTTGAATGATGAAGACTTCAAGATAATCTTGCACTATAATGATAAAGGATCTTATGATCCTTCTTCTTTCACTATTCGTTCTATATCTCTTGACAAAGAAATTTATGACTCTACTTCTTGTGTTAAAATTGATAGGAATCAAGTAGAAGACAAAGGAGAAAAAAAAGGGGAGGATGAGAAAGAAGACCAAATTGAGGTGAAAAGGATAGAGGTCATTCAACTTGTCGAAGAAGAGGAAGAGGAATGTCCACTCATTGACATGAGCAAGATCGAAGACGAACATCAAGATAAAGAGGAAGAGGAGCCTTTAAGTGAAATGAGCATTTCTTTACCCTTTGACTCTTCTACTATAGCTTATGTTGATAATATTATTTATATTGATTTCGTCTTGCCTCTTGATAGAGTTAATAATAAGATTGAGTTGAGAGTATTTTTGAATATTTTTGAAAGTCGGAAAAGGGGGTTGATAGGAATGATGAGGAAAGAAGAGGTGAATAAATGTGCTTATAAATTCAAATTGACAAGGAAAGTAGGGGTTTGGGGTAGAAATCCTACTTGTTTCCTTGATTTTGAAGCTATGAGATTGATGTTTAATGGGGTGGATGCCAAATATCCTTGGCCATTTAGCTAACATTGGTGCGTCCGGCTAGGGGACGTTAAATCCAAGTGCTAGGTGGGAGGCAATCCACCCTTATATCCTTTGAGTATCCTTTGTTAGTTAGATTTTTGTTTTGTTTTCATGATTTTGGATTAGGAAGTAAGTTGTGATATTTTAATTCTTGATTTTTATTTGTGCTTAATAGGTAGTTTGGGGGAGTTTATATTGAGATGGTAGGATTGGTTTTGGATAGTGTTGTGCATGATTATATTTGGATTTGTGCTTTAATTGCTTAGCCTATGCCATATTCATCATTCTTTTCCAAACTTTTAGGATTGACAATCCGAAAAAGTTTGGGGGGGGGGGGGTGATCATTCTTCATATGGGCTATTTGATATTGATTGATGATGTTTGTGGTGTTTAAAAATTGTTGGAAGTGGTGTAGAAAAATTAATTTCGAAATTGAGAAAAAATTGCTCCAACTGAGCGCCGGTCCACTGGTGACCGAGCGCCGGCCTACTGGCATCCGAGCTTTTCGCTATGACTTTGGATTTTAATTCCCGCTCGGTCAGTAGGCATCATCAGCGTCCGAGCGCTGTTCAACTGGCCACCGAGCGCCGACCAAGAGGTAAGGTGATTTCATCATTTTTCTTATTTCGGCTACACTTTCTTCCTACACCATTGTACACCATTTTCCACACACAAACACATATATTTTACACTACATTTTTGCACACACACTTTTCCAAAAATACACAAGAAGAGGAGAGGAAAATTCTTGGACATCAAGCTCCACATTTCTACTCTTCACTTCCTTCCATAGGTATGTTTTCTATACACACTCCTTACTTAGGCTTGTTTTCTTGCTTCCTTTTCCTCATGTTAGTTAGATTGTTTGATTTGGTATGTATTGATGATGATTGATCTTGAATTTCATGATGATGTAACTTGTGCATTGCATGATATTTTCTCCACTCTTTGCCAAACTTTTTAGACCCTTGGTCCAAAAAAGTTTGGGGGGTGTGTTCGTTTCGTCAATCTCATTGCAATGCTATGCTTATGTTGATTCTTAGTGCTTCCTTGATGTTTTGGACCATATGCTTATCATGTGCCTTGTTTTTACTTGTTGATTTTTGCCATGGTGTTGCTAGTTTTGAGTAGTGTGACATGAGATATGCTTATGGTTGTGTGGATGATGTAGATTGTGCATAGTTAAGTGTAGTGTGTATATTGCTTAATTCATTTTTGTCTATAGTGTAGTTGATTCTTTGATGCTTGATACATGATTGATGTGTACATGTTTGATATGATATGAGTCTTGATCACCTTAACCCGTGAGCTTTGAGCCTATTTTGCCCGTTTCAATCTTAAACGGATGACATTTCTTGATGTGAGATCCACATGGTGCATTTCCACTCTAGAACTTGATTTGAGTCTTGTTTGAGATCACATTTTGTAATGAGTTGTCAAAAATGATTTGAGGCCATCTTTGATTTTATATGAGTCACTTAGCCAAATTATTCATGCCATGATATTGATTCCATAGTTAGCCATTTTGTGTCTTTGGCCTTTTCTTTGGCAACCTATGATTGTAGCTTGATTATCCTTCATTTTGAGCCTTATTTTCCCTATTACTAGTGGAGCTTATATGAGGATATGAGGGTTACATGTGCTTTGAAAGCAAGCTTGGTGATTGAGATGGTGAAGAAAAGTGAAAGAAACAAAAGATGAAGATGTAAAAAAAAAGTGGAAGTTGTGTTGAATGAAAATATGTGAAGAAGAGCTTATGTTCCTAATGTGTTGGTGTTGTGATAAAAAAATTGCAAAAGAAAGGAAGTGGAAAAATTCTTGAAAGGAAGAAGTGTGAAGAAAAGTGTTAAGTGGTTGAAATGGTGTTGCAACTTGATCACTTGCAACCTATCTTTGGAAGAGTGGAGTCTTGACCTCTTGCTCCACTAGTATGATAGTCACTTCTATCCAAAAATATCCCACCCTTACCAAAGAGCCAACACTACAACCAAATAAAAAGTTCTCTTTGATTTGATGATGAATTACTTGTCAAGTGGTGGAGAATTTGAGACTTTTATCAAGCTTATGGTAGTGGATGTACTATGTGTGATGTTGAGTGAACCTCATACACTTGAGAGCTTGAGTGATACACTATCTAGTGAGGATTTTGACTCATTGATTTGATCTTGTGTGCATTGATGTTATGTAAATGGTTGATGAGATGATACTACATTGATAGATTGCATGATATTAGGTGATGTATATATGGCATTTGATTGTGTGCTTGATGCTTCATCGATACAATTATTCCACTATCTTATCGCTTCGTTGCTCGAGGTCAAGCAACAATTTAGTTTGGGGGTATGATTAGGGTCATAATTGCATCTTTTTGCATCCATTTTTATATGGTTTTGATGTGCTTATATTCATATTTGACCCTAATTTGGTATACTTTGTGCTATTAACCCTTTGGTGGCAAGAAAATGTGCTTTGTAGGTAAAAACGAGCAAAAATGAGCAATTTCCGACTATTGGATATGAGATGATGGAATCCGAGCTCATAGGGATGTTTCTAATACTCAATTGAAGACCCTAGGAGGCCTAGATGAGTCGTGAGATCGAATATACAAAAGTCGAAATCGGACGTCACAAGTTACACAGCGTCAGAGCGCCGGCTCAAGGACGATCGAGCCACAGCCCTTCAGCGTCCGAGCGAAATCACTCTGGACAGCCAAATCTTGGCCACTCGGTCAGCAGTTCATGGGCGCTCGGTCAGCACACTGGTTCAGCGTCCGAGCGCAGCCCTTCTGGCGACCGAGTGCGAGTCCGGATTTTCACATTTTCGGGGATATTCTCGTCTTTTGCGCGTTTAATGAAGGGCATATTGGACCAAGCATTGTGGGCACTACAAATACTCAAGGATCAGATTCTCCAATCATCATCTTCATTAGTTAGATCATTAGGTAGTTTTAGAGAGAGAGATTAGAGGTTATTAGTGGGTTCTTAGTTAGATTTCATACTTCTCTCTACAATTACTTTTGATCAATCCATTGGATCTTTAATCCGTTTTCTCTATTAGATTAGTCTCGTTATTAGCTACAATTCTATGGTTCGTTTTATGATTTTGATCTCCGGATTAGAAGATAGCATTTTCAAGGTTTGATGCTTGTATTTCCATTCATCCACTTGTGGTAAGATTTCTTGTATTTCATTTCATATTAGTGTTAATCATGTTTGTCCATAGCTTAATTGTTGATTTCCAATTCCAATTAGCCATGGGCTAATTCCTTGTTGCATGGTTGTATGAATACTATGGTGAATTTAGTCTCTTGTTAATCCTATGCATGAATTAGTGATCTTGATGTGTTAGTTCTCTTATTAATGACTTGTATGAATGTTTGGTATGTTTAATTGGATTGAATGGCTTATATGTTTTAGCAATGAAATGAGAATTGAGCTTTAAGAACTTTATGCATACCAAGTGTTTGATGTTTGGCTTGTATGACCAATGAGAATTGCATATTAGTCTAAGACCTCTTAATTGGAGTGTTAGGAGTTGTAGAGATATCTAGACACCTAATAGAGCCTGTAGAGAGATCTAGACACTAGTTGGCTTGACTAAGACACCAAGAGACCTTTTGCATGCTAGGATGGATAGGATTCTAGAGGAACCATAGTAGGATTGCTTCCATGTACACTTCACACTTGCTCACTTCTTTGAGGTGATAGTTAGGATTTACTTTGCTTTGCAATAGTAGATAGAATCCTTGATGGTTTTCTTGCTTTCCTAGCTATTAGCCTTTGTAGACATTCAATACTTGTTTGATATCGCATGGTTTCCCTGTGTTCGATATTTAACTTGGTTAACTTGCCGCGACAACAACGACCACGTTCACTTGCGTGGAAAACATATACAATTTTGGCAAACACCTTCACACATTAAGGAGAGTTTTTCCCACATCTCCTTAGTTGTTTTGCAGGTCTTGATCTTTTCAATATATTCCTTTGACAATGTCTCGATTATTTCAGTTCTTGCCACTTGCTCTAAGTTGAAGAGTTTTCTCTCAGCATCATTCAGTTCACTCTTCTTCTTTTCTGGCTTCCTTCTTTCACTGATTTCTGCCTCTGGAGTCTTACCATCACTTACTCCTTCCCAGTAAACTTTGATTGGCCCTTCCTCCAGAACATCTAGCATCCGATCATGAATGGCTCCAAGATGATTCTCCATTCTAAATTTCCAGTAGTCATAATCTTCAATGGAGAATTCTGGCAACTTCCTCGTCTTGGATCCACTCTTCTTATATGAAGCCATATCTGCAAGTGGTTAGATAAAATGCACACAGAGTTTTCTAAAATGATTTTCAGGGATCTGTCCAGGTGACCACCAAAAGTTTTCTCAGGCTGTGGTCTTTTGGACACACAGCTCTGATACCACTTGTTGGTCCCAAAGGCAGGTTTTAGAGAAAGAATACCCTGAAACAAGTCTAGAAGGGGGGGTTGAATAGACTTGTAGGGATTCAAATCTTTTATCCAATTTTTTGCTTATTTCAAAAACAGCAGACTACTTGAGATAGTCTGAATTTGAAAATTGTGCGCTGTGAAATTTTGTGCGGAAGCGTTTTAGTGAAAATCGGTTTTTAGGCGATATGCACAAATAAAGAACAAAAAATAAGAATGCAAGACACAAGGGATTTAGAGTGGTTCGGATGAAAGGTCCTACTCCACTCTCCACAATCCAACTGGAATTGTGGGGCTCTCCACTAACTTTACTCACTCACAAATTTCGAGAGTACTACTCTCTTACAAACAGTCAATGCTTAAACAGTGATCGACTTCTAACAGCTTCTACAAAGCTTTACAAATGATAAGTATGAATGTAGGGTGTTGAGTGAGTTTCGGCAAGGTTGAAGTGCGTGTAGATCCTGTACTGAAATCATCATTGTTACTCTAATTTATAGGGTCAAATAACTAGCCGTTGGGATGGACTAGAAATCTGAGATCCTATAATCTCGTATTCAATCAATCATTGAGATTGATTGAATCTCCTTCTTGATTCCCATCAATCTTCGCGATCTACAATCAATCAAGTTTGTCCACTTGATTGATTGATCTTCTATTCTGGGAATCCCTTCCTTTTATCACAAGTCAACTCTTAGAGTGATTCCGAAGAATCTGGGCGGAGCACAAGACATCAGCTGATCTGTCTCCTCAGCTGGTGTATGGTCTGCTGACACTTGGACCTCAGCTGATGTGCAGGTCTGCTGGTGTGCACCTCAGCTGATCTTCTGGACCTCGTCTGGAAACTCTTGATCCTTGGTCCCTATCTTGTCTGGGACTTGCTCAACTGATCAGCTGATCTTCTGATATAAGTTGATCTATCCCTTCTGATATACTCCTCTTAGTACACCAGTGTCAGCTGCTCAAATCTTCTATCTTCTAGAATCGGCTAAGCCTTCTTTTCCATGATAGCTTCGGATTTTCTAGGCAGCAAGGTTGATTCCCCCTTACTCGAACCTATCTAATCCTAACTACTCATCAGCTGACTAACAGGTTCAGTTGATCCTATTACAAGCTGATTGGTTTATTATATCATCAAAACATCTAACAAGAATATCCTAACAATTTCATCAAATTTCTTGTTTGTCCTCTCAAAGAACCTTTTACCTTCCATTCTCATTTCTTCCAATTGCTTGAGAATTTAAGCTAGAGCCTCATGTACATAACTAGGAGGAGTTTCTTCTTGATGGCAAGGCATAGGAATGGGTGGCCGGTAGGAATATGGATCTTCATAAGAGGTATAGGAACGTGTAAATTCATAAGTGTCGGAATTTTTATATGAGTATAAATTGGGAGGATAAGGATAAGATTCGTATTGTGGAGGTGGTGGTTGATATGGGTAAGGTTGATATGTATAGGTATTAGGAGGATATGTGTATTGTGGGAAATACGAGTAATTGTTGTATTCGCCTATCTCAATCGAGCTCACTTCTACAAAAATAATTAAGTATCAACACTCACCAAGAATAGTAACAATCAAACAACAAAAACAAAGAAAAGAAATGTAAACAAACATCAACTAGCTTGACAAAGAGACCATTTCCCCGGCAACGGCGCTAAAAACTTATTTGCCAAAATCGTGATGATTTCCACGCAAGTGAACGTGGTCGTTGTTGTCGTGGCAAGTTAACCAAGTTAAATATCGAACACAGGGAAACGATGCGATATCAAGCAAGCATTGAATATCTACCAAGGTGGATAGCTATGAAATCAAGAAAATAATCATGGTTTCTATCACTAAATCAACAAGAAAAAGTAAATCCTAACTATCACCTCAAAGAAGTGAGCAAGTGTAAAGTGTACATGGAAGTAATCCTACTATGGCTCCATTAGTATCCCATCCATCCTAGCATACAAAAGGTCTCTTGGTGTCATAGTCAAACCAACAAGTGTCTAGATCTCTCTACAACACAAGGTAAGCTCTATTGGATGTCTAGATCTCTCTACAACTCCCAACACTCAAATTAAGAGGTCTAGGCTAATATGCAATTCTCATTGATCATACAAGCAATATATCAAACACTTGGTATGCATAAGATTCTTATAGCTCAATTCTCATTTCATTGCTAAAACATATAAGCCATACATTCCAATTAAACATCCCAAGCATTCATACAAGTCATTAATAAGAGAACTAATCCATTAAGATCACTAATTCATGCATAGGATTAACAAGAGACTAAATTCACCATAGTATTCATACAACCATGCAACAAGGAATTAGCCCATGGCTAATTGGTAATGAAAAACAATAATTAACATTCTAAACAACATGATTATGAAGTAAAATAATATAATTCAAGAGAACTTACCAAATGTAGATGAAATTGAAATACAATCATCAAACCTTGAAATGCTATCATCTAATCCAGAGCTCAAAATCATAAAATGATCCGTAGAATGGTAGGAAATTCAATGGAGATTACAATGGAAAAAATGGATTAAAGATTTAATGGCTAGATCAAAAGTTATGGTAGAAAGAAGATTGAAATCTAACTAAGAACCCACTTGGAAACTACCGCTAACCTCTCTCTAAACTAATCTAATGATCTAGCTAATGAATAATGAAGAAGATGCCTTGGAGAATCTGATTCTTGAGTATTTATAGTGCCCACAATGCTAAGACCAATTTGCCATTCATTAAACGCGCGAAAAGACGAGAATGCCCTCGAAAATGTGGAATCTCGAACCCTCGCTCGGACATAGGCTTGGAGCCGCTCGGTCATTGGCCTGCAGTCGCTTGGTCATTGCACATGCCTCCTGAGGGAGTGGGAATTTCCACCCTGGGCCGTAGTGAACCGCTCGAACGGCCTAAGGGAACCGCTCGATCATCTGTTGTGGACCGCTCGGACATAGTGTAAGTCCAATGTGCAATTTTTTACATTTTCATCTTTGATCCTACGACTCATCCAAGCATTCTAGGGTCTTCATTTGAGTACAAGAAACATCCCCATGGGCTCGGATTCCATCATCTCCTCTCCAATTGTCGGGAATTCCTCGTTTTTGCTTGTTTTCACTTACAAAGCACATTTTCTTGCCACAAAATGGTTAATAGCACAATTTATACCAAATTAGGGTCAAATATGAATATAAGCACATCAAAACCATATAAAAATGGATGCAAAAAGATGCAATTATGACCCTAATCAGGAAGCTTCTCATTGGTCTATCTTAATTGTTCCTTAGTCCAATCTTAACGGTTGCATTAAAGTCCTCTGTCTATTCATCAGGTGACTTGGAACATTCTCTTTGCTGCATTTATCACTTTATTTATGTGTTTGCTAATTCCTTCATAAATGTTGAAGGCATTTAATGCATCAGGTCACTTGTCTTCAAGGGAGAGCTTTCAGGTCACTTGGACTTAGTCTTCTGGGGTGCACTCTTCAGATAGTGGGTGTATCTCCTAATCCTTCATCAGGCTAGTCAAAGATACATCAGGCTAGTCGGGGTTCATCAGACTAGTATAACAAAACTAGTATGTTTGCGTATAAACAAATGTTCTAAGTTTTTAACATAGCCTCTTAACACTTTAGGCTAATTTTCTAAGTCTTAGAGATACATCAATACATCAGGGGGTCTTTGGGATTTTATCAAAACATTTTACAAGTCATTTCCCAACAGTAGTGATAGGGCGTGGATGTGTATGATCTCAGAGGTCACCGGCCAGATAGAAATCCTTCTGAAGAGGAAAGTATCCGAATGATAAAGTCTTAGAAACTAAAATGAATCTCAAGGCTCTAATGGTTTAACAAAGCATTAGCCTGAGATAATTCCCATCTCATGGAACGGAAGACTGATGAGTTCTGTCCTTTGGACTCATTCCTCTGCCAGAGTGCAGAGGACTTTGCCTATTAACAAGAGGCATCTGGTTAAAGGAGGATCCCTCTCTCTCACTTCTGAGGTCTAACCTCTGGTAAGTTGACCAATCTATGTTCAGAGTACAGAGAAGAAAAGAAATCCCTGTCACTATCATTGAAACCTATAACATAGGTGCACATATCCATCCGAATCAAGATGAGGGAATAAAATTGTACTTTCCACCAATGGGAGAGTGCCACGTATAGTATTATTAGTACTACCTTTATGCCGCATTGCTCCACTAACTGGGAGCCGTTAGTAGTGGTCCCTAGGCAGAGGAAAGGACCATCATACCCCTCCTGCCAAAGGAGAGGGTATAAATAGTTTTCTCGCTCACTCTCTTTTTCAAGTTTTATGACACATCTTTCAAAACACACTCATATATTTTCATTCTTGTTACGTTGAGGAGTTTTTCGGGGACTAACTTGAGCATCGGAGGGTCGATGCCGAAATTCCTTCTCGCTCGATTTTGTGCAGATCTTCAAGAGAAAAGCGTGATCGGTCAGAAGAATATAGCAGAAGGTAGAAGGTGGATCATTGTTTAGCTAATTGCAGAGGATGACAGGTAACGATTTTATAACATCGATCTTATTTATTTTGTGTGTTGGATGAGTATTTTTTTACTCTATCAGCTAGTCCCGTCTGTAGGAATACATGTTTATGAGCTGAGACATGAGTTTCATATTTCGTATATGTCCATTAGTGATGCAATACTTTTTAAAACAACGACGAACTTGTCTCTTAACACCCTTTTCCTTGTGATCTGCACCGGGAGAAAGTCATAGAGTGTAATAATGATGTTTTTAATCCCTGTATGTAGTAGTTGGAAGAAATTTGAATTTCGAGAAGCTATGATAGAAGTCCTGATAAAATAGTTGTTGAAATCCTCTTCACCATTTTGGGGATATAAAAACAATTTTCTCAAAAACGGATTATTTGTTGTTTATGTCTACATATATTGTGTTGTTGCTTTTATTTTCATAATGGATAATTGATGGGATTGAGGATGACAGAGATGGTAGATCCTGATCCCCGAGATTTAGGGGTAGAGTTCGAAGCTGTGGCCAATACTCCGGCCAATGCCAATATGCCAATAGTTATGGCTTAGTGCACTCTGGCTATGATAGTGAATGAGCAGCCTGGCAGTTCGAATACGATTACTTTGACAGCAGACAGTCTTAAAGCCTTGATGCAGTCGGCTGTGGATCAGGCCCTGGGGAATTCAAATGGCAGAGGTTTTAGGGCAGAGAGAAGCCCCTGCTTTGAACACTGAAACTCCCCTAGATAAGGGGAGGAGAGAAAATGGGCCACGGGCGTGTCCGAGGCCGGGCTGCCGATTGAGCCCCCGGCTAAGACCCAAAGTGGACCCGAAACTAGGGCCTGGAACGTGCCCAATACATTACCTCATCCAACAGAAGATGTCCCGAAGGATGGGAATGTGGGAACCAGAATTGGTAGAACAGTTGTTGGGGGAACTACGGCGAGAGATCACTGGCCAGAAAATAGAGCCAGTATGGGAGGGAATAGAGATTCAAAGCTGGTGGATTATGAGGATGATTCTGAGGAGGTGGTTGAATCCACCGCTGCAGCAACTACGAATCGAGCTATAGCCTCTCTGAAATGAGAAATGGAAGCAATTAAGAAGCAGTGTGAGAAAGTAACGAAAGTTGAGGGAAGATCTGGAGGATCCTCCCTCACCAACGAAATCCTTCGAGACCTACTGCCTCATGGATTCAAAGCTCTGAACTATGAGTATGATGGGACCACTGATCCACAGGATCATTTGTTAAGATTTGAAAATGGGGCATTACTGCATCAGTATTCTGAAGGGGTGAAGTGCCTGGTATTCCTCACCACTCTCACTAAATCTGCCCAGAAGTGGTTCAGTCAACTGCCAGCCGGTTCTATACACTCGTTCACTGAACTCAACAACCTGTTTCTGCATCAGTTTGCAAGTGCTAGAAAAATAGCAAAAACCTCTCTATATTTGCTCAGTTTGAAACAAAAGCCCCAGGAAAGCCTCAGGACATTTATCACCCATTTTAATGAGGCAGCTCTGGAGGTGCCCTCTGCCTCTGATGAGGTCAGAACTAATGCATTAGCACAGGGACTGCTAGATGGAGATTTCTTCAGGTCTCTGGCTAAAAGACAGCCCAAATCCTTTGATGAATTGCAAGTTAGGGAGGATAAATATATTAATCTGGAAGAGGCCAGAGGCATGAAGAAAGAAGAAAGAGGATCGGAAAAATGGAAGGATCCTGAGAAGAAGAAAGGGGGGCAGAAAAGGGTAAGAATGAGAAGGAGAAAGCGCCACAGGAGAGATTTGACACTTACACCCTCTTAGTCTTACAGCCTACGGAGATGTTAGAAGTGGCAGCCAACATACTCGGGTTTACGTTCCCTTCCTCTGCGAGGCCTCCCAAGAATGCAGTATTAGTATCAAAGGGGGCTGGAGCTTGGAGGATGTGTATTGATTTTTGTGATCTCAATAAAGCATGCCCTAAAGATCATTACCCTCTGCCCTGAATCGACCAGTTAGTAGATTCTACGTCCGGATGTGAGCTGTTGTCCATGATGGATGCCTACCAAGGATACCATCAGATATGGATGGATAAATTAGATGTGCCCAAAGCTTGCTTTGTGGTATCTTGTGGAACTTACGGCTATGTAAAAATGTCATTTAGATTAAAGAACGCAGGGGCGGCATACCAGAGGATGGTGGATATAGTTTTCAAGAAACAAATTGGGAAGAATATGGAAGTATACGTAGATGATATGTTGGTAAAAAGCATCAAAGCAGGAGATCATGCCTCTGATTTGGAGGAAATATTTGGAGTATTGAGAACGTACCAAATACGACTCCATCCGGCTAAATGTGCCTTTGGAGTGAGAACAGGTAAATTCCTGGAATACGTTGTGACCCCTGAAGGAATAGAAGTTAACCAAGAGAAGGTGAAGGCTATCCTTGAGATGCAGGCGCCCAGAAATTTAAAGGAAGCACAATGATTAAACGGGCGCATAATTGCATTGAGTAGATTTATTTCAAGATCGGCTGAAAGAAGTTTACCTTTCTTTAAAATCTTAAGAAAGGGATCACGCTTTAAGTGGGATGAAGAATGTCAGAAGGCCTTTGGAGAGTTAAAGGAATATTTGATGAAGTTGCCTCGGTTGACAAAACCTTTGAAGGGTGAAACCTTGTATATGTATTTCTCAGTGGGGGAAGGTGCTCTGAGTTCTGTCCTCCTGCGAGAAGAAGGAAACAAACAGTTACCCATTTATTATGTGAACAAAGTTATGCAGGGTGCAGAAGCAAGATATTCAGAAATAGAGAAGTGTGCCCTGGCAGTGATAACAACAGCCAGAAGGCTAAGGCCATATTTCTTGGCCCACAAGATAGTAGTCAGAACCCACATGCCTTTGCAGAAAATCATCGGAAGGCCTGATTTGTCTGGGAGAATGGTCAAGTGGGCAGTGGAGTTGGGAGAGTATGAGATTGAGTTTAAGGTGAGGAAAGCTATTAAAGTGCAGGTGTTAGCTGATTTCATACAAGAAACCGTGCAAGGCAAAGAAGTTGGAGTATGGGAAGCATACGTGGATGGGTCGGTTACTCCGACTGGATATGGTGCTGGGATCTGGATAATCACACTTGAAGGAAAAGAATTGCAGTTTGCTATCAAGTTTAAATTCAAGATATCGAACAATGAAGCCGAGTATGAGGCCTTGATTAGAGGAATGAGAATGCTCCATGAGATGGGAACACAAAAGGCAGTGATATACTTGAATTCTCAGTTGGTCACCCAGCAATTGCAGGGGACTTATGAGAAGAAAAATGAAAAAATGGCCAAGTATGCAAAAGTAGCAACCCAGCTAAGGGAGAAGTTTGAAGAGTTGAGAGTGGAGCAGATTCCCAGAGGAAGGAATCAGAAGGCAGATTACTTGGCCAAGATGGCGAGCGCCTCTGAAGAAGTCAGAGGTAAGATCACCTTAATTACTGTAAAAGATCGAGTAGTTCACTTAGAGGTGGGAGCTGTAGAGACAGAGGTAGATTAGAGGTCTCACATCATTCATTTCCTACAAACAGGACAGAAGCTGGAAGGATACGAAGGGGTGAGAATAACTGTATACGCCCAATTCTGCATGATTGGAGAGTTCTTATACAAAAGATCTTTTACTCAACCTTACCTGAGGTGTGTGTCTACCCAAGAAGGAAATTATTTGTTAAGAGAAATTCATGAAGGATGTGGGGGAGGTCACACAGGAGCTCTTGATGTAGCCCGAAGAGTATTACGAGTTGGCTACTTTTGGCATACTATCTTAAGAGATGCCAGAGATCTGATACAGAGATGTGACAAGTGTCAGAGACATGGTCCATTAATACATGTACCCGTTGGAGGGTTGGGAGTTATGTATTCGCCATGTCCGTTTGACAAGTGGGGGATATATATATAGTGGGAAAGTTCCCAAAGGCAAGTGGAGGAAAGGTGTTCTTGATAGTAGCAGTATATTATTTCAGCAAGTGGGTTGAAGCGGAAGCTGTGCAGAAAATAGATGAAGGAACTGTGATTAGATTCTTATGGAAAAACATCTGCTGCAGGTTTGGCGTGCCCAGAATTCTTGTGTCAGATAATGGTGCTCAGTTTACAGGAGCAAGAGTGAGGGGATGGTGCGAAGAGATGAGAGTGCAGCAAAGATGGGCGTCAGTGGCACATCCACAAGCCAATGGTCAGGTGGAAGTAACCAACAAAACCATAGTAAATGGGATTAAGGCAAAGTTAGAAGGAAGCAGAGGAAACTGGGCAGAGCATCTGGACTCTGTCCTCTGGGCATATCGAACTGGATTCAAGACAGCTACAGGAGAGACCCCGTTTAACTTAGTATACGGAGCCTCAGCAGTCATCCCAGCGGAGGTAGGTATAGAGAGTCATAGGATTCAGATGTATGAGGAAGGTCAGAATATGCAGCTGAGAAAAGAGAATTTGGACTTGGTGGCGGAAGAAAGGGAAATGGCTCGAATTAGAGCAGAGAGGTACAAAATGCAGGTAAAAGCAGAGTATAGCAAGAAGGTGAAAGATCGCAAGCTAGAGAAAGGAGATCTAGTACTAAGAAGGGAAGATGCACTCAAACCAACAGGGAAATTAAAGCCCAACTGAGAGGGCCCATATGTGATCGCTGAAGTATTGAAAGGAGGAGCTTATGAACTACAAGATGAGGAAGGCAACAAACTACCAAGACCATGGAATATAGTGAATTTGAAAAAATACTATATCAAGTGAAGAGTAGAATTATGAATGCTTTCAATCAAAAGACCATACATATTATGTAAGCATGGCTGAATTTTATGAATTTCAATGAAAAACTCCCAGGAATAACTGTTGCTAATCATGGGAGACCTTAAAGAAAATCTTTCAGAATAAAAAATTCTTTCCAGAGGGGCAGGAGCGCAAGTTTATGCTCTCTGACCTCTGCGAGAGTTTAAAAAAACAAAATTTTTACTTCTTTCAGAATAAAAAAATTCTTTCCAGAGGGGGAGGAGCGCAAGTTTGTGCTCTCTGACCTCTACGAGAGTTTAGAAAAATGAAATTTTTACTTCTTTCAGAATAAAAAATTCTTTCCAGAGGGGGAGGAGATATATACACGCATAAATATAGAAAACACATACGCATGAATATAAAAGATAAACGCATTAGGATAAAAAGACAACAAAAGATAAAGTGATAATTGTCAAAAGAGCACATACGCTCTATAAGATATTAAAAGGCACGTAGGCCCATAAACGAAAAGCATTGTTCAAAATAAGAAAAGATAAAAAAACCAATACTGGAATTAAGCCTCTTTGACATCCCCCACGCCTGGCCCAGAAGAAGGAATGTCAGAAGTAGTACTTGGAGCAGGATCAGAGGAAGAACTGAGGTTGTAGAGCAAAGGCTGGGCAGAAGGAAAAGCATGATCGGAAGAGCTTGGATCGGTTAGCAAGAGGGAAGCCTTCCGCATCACGGGAAGGAACCAAGGAGCATCGACAGAAGCAATTGGATCGCCTTTAAAATAAGGAGAAGGAACAACCTCTTCTCGAGTGCGTGCAATGTCAAGCTTTTCAGCAAAACCCTTCTCTTGCTCCTGCTTCACGGCGGGCTTGAAGCCAAGACGGATGAAATGGCTAGTATGAGGGGTCATGTGCTCAAAAAACAAAGTGCTATGATGATAGGCATCCAGTAGACCTTCGAGCATTTCCTTAAGAAAGCTCTGACCAGCAGAAAAATGCAAAAGATTACGGCGGCAAAAGTCTACACCCTCGTTGAAGCGTTTGGCGCTCACCTCCTCAAGCTGAACCTTCAAAGCAGCCAATTGAGTCTCGGCATCTGCCAGTTTCCCCTCCAAACCTTGAATCCGGACGTTCTTATCATTATTATGGCCAATAGCTTCTGTCAGAGATTGAGCAGTCTTGTGAAGTTCCTGATCCTTATAATCTAGTTCTCGGCGTAGAGAATCGAGACTAGAGGCCTCTTCGCAGTCTAGAAAATGGGCTTGAACAACCAAAAACTGAAAATAGACAAAAGCGTATGAAAAAGTAGACGAATTTATGAGAAAAAGAACCAAAGAAGAAGACTGAAAGAGTACCTCAGCAAGTTTCTTGTACATGATAGATCGAAGTTGCTCGAAAGGCATATCAGGAACATCAGCATAGAAGGAAGGGAATTTGACTCCTTTAAAGAAGTTTAGAATAGCCTCCTCTTTGGAAGACAGGGATGAGTCAACAGCTGGAATTTCAGAAGAGATCTCCTCTGGGACTTCAACTCGAGAAGCCTGGCGGGTAGACTGCCTAGTGCGCTTTAAAGAACCCCTAACCTGTGTTGAAGAGGAAGAAGCCCTCTTGCCTTTACCTTTAGGTTTAGGCACAATTTCCCATTCCCCTTCCACCTTCACAACAGGAAGAGGGGGGACAGAGACAGTAGAAGAAGCAAGGGAGTGTCACGCCCCAATTTTCATAAACAGCGGAAATCTTACTTTTAATTAATAATTTGGAAAATATCTTTTTAGAACGTGAACCCTCATGCTTGGAATAAAATTTCTTTTCTTTTAAAAATCTTTTAGAACTAAATCAGAGTAAAACATTTTTAATAATTGAACCCTTAACTTAATATACATAGCTCATTCAATACAATCATAAAAATCATGAAATATCATCTCAAATATAATTAACATAATTCACATGTGAAACTAACTTAATCTAATATCATACAACATATAAGACATCATTTGAATCATGCCATAATTCATAAATATTCATGGAACAGCAGCTGGTGTGTTACTTTTGAAAATAGGTCGGGGTGTATTCATCAAAATTGGGTGTGTACGAAAACAGCCCACTAACTAATACAAAATCCTATCTCTCTAACACTCTTATCTTGTCATGCAATTTATAACCTCTAAATACTTAAATAAATCATATAAGACATATTAAAAGGAATTACCAAGAAAGCTCCACTTATCTCACATAAAAATCATGTCGTAGGAAGTTAAAGGACTATAAAGGACTATAACGAACCCTAGACTTCTACTATTAATAAATTTGTGAAATTAGGCTAACATACATAATATTTTAATTACTCCAAAAATATCATATAGCAATAAGACAATTATTCATGCGTCCATCTCTAATAATCTAAAATCACAGTTTCATAAACATTCAAAGATTTCATACTTTCAGCAGTGCGTCATCAACAAAATAAATCAATTAAAAATACTTAAGCTACTGGAAAAATTCCACAAAAATTCATATTGGTTACTGACTTCATATAATATTTATCTATAATTTTTACCAAATTTTATCCGTAACTAATTTTTATCAAAAATTCTCGAGATTCGGAAATCCCAACAAACTGCCACATATTTTTCAAAAATTCATAAGTAATTCGTTCTAACTCCAAATAAGACGATTCAAGATGCGTTGGAAAGCTAATTAAAAACTGTAACCGAATATCATAAGAAACTTTCGATATCAATGAGTCGCGAAACCGTATACTCACTTAAAAAAATACTGGAAGACTTCTACACATCAAATCCTAAACATGCAAAATACTAAATCTTATACTACCTCCGTCCACGAAATTTATGCTCACATTTTTGCACGTGGTTTAATGCAATATGTCGGAGGGTATTACGGGATATTGTGAGGTCCGTTTTGAATAAAGAGAATATTTATGAAAAGTATATCATATATACTTTCCATAAATATTTTCTTTACTCAAAACGGACCTCACAATATCCCATAATACCTTCCGACATATTGCATTAAACCACGTGCAAAAATGTGAGCATAAATTTCATGGACGGAGGGAGTATTTACTAACTTCATAAAATTTCCAATAAATATCTATATCTGATATGCAGCCTAAACCTTCAGAATTCATCATAATATAAAATTTCACCTTTTCATGATTCATCAATTTAAACCAAACAAGCATAATACTCAATGTACTCATATTAGAATCAAAGAAACTAATTTAGTCAATTACGTGTCCATGCACTTAATCGAATAAAACATGCAAACGTCCAAGCTTGTGGAAAATCACAAAGTGCCGAAACCATAATTAATACTTGCAAACATAAAAATATAAAGCCTACTTGATATTTATTAATCCTTTATCTTATTTTACTCGCATCACATCCACCCTCCTCCGCATCGCCAATCTCGTAGCCTTTACTCTTGAAAATCTGAAATATTTATTCGGTGAAGGGGTGAGTAATTATAAAATAATCACTCCGTGGAGGTAGTTAGTTCGAAGTCTAAATATAATGGACATGTAAACGTGAAAACATACCAATCATTCTTAATCTTTGATACGACTTAAGCGTATCCCTTTTGACACTACATAAGAGCATCCATTCTTTGATACCACATAAGGATATCCATTAATTTGGCACTACTTAAGAGCACCCATTGGTTGATACTACATAAGAGTATCCATTCTTTTAGCACATAAACACATAAACACATCAAACATAGTATTTAAAAATCGAACTAGAGTTACCACTTTTCACCGTTTAAACCCCCACCTTTTCTTGTCTTGAAAATTAGAGTTGTGTTGTACGTTGGCTTGCTAAATCCTTGATTGAAATCCTACTCCTTCTTCCTCAACAAAGCTCACGAAAACTGCCCTATAACTTCATGAAAGTGCCGAATTTTGGGGTGACTTAGGGCTGGCCGAATTTTGGGGTGTCTAAGGGTTAAGAAGTGATCCTAGATCATCTATTTATAAGGACTAAAAGTCTTGTAGGGTTTCCTACAAGGGCTTGGACGAAATTATGGCTAAAAAGGAAAGGAAATTGGCCTAATATCTTGATGAATCTCTTATACCAATCTTGACAACTTATTTCCAAAAATAATAGATCCTTACCAACTCTTATTCTCTTGATACTTAACCTTCAAGTAAGTATTTTTCTTGCATAAGAAAATATGACTTCTTTCCATAAATAAAGGTACTAAAAGTCCAAGTCTTAATACCCTAGTACTTTTCGAAAATTCCTATTAATACTAAAGTCCTTATTTTCGAAAATCATCAATACATTCCCAAGTATTATTCTTAATCCCATTCTTGGTCAAAACCTCATAAAGTCAAATCGCTAATATTAATTTCTCAATTACTAACATACCCTTAATGAATTAATACTAAAGGAAATAATATTCTTAGTGGACTAATACTATAAACTCAAACAATAATACTACTCTTCCTTAACCCTAATACTTCGAAACTTAATACTATCTTGAGAGTCCAATTAATACTAATTGGGACAACTAATATTAAGCAAGAAAATAGGATAAAACTCAAGCTTAAGAACTTAAAGGACTAAAAACTAACTCTCTAAAAATATGTAGGCACAAACGGCACTCTTCACAAGGTGACCAACTACTTCTTCTAGTGACTAAGTCTACCCTTAACTTGCCGCATCAACTTAATTATCCTCCAAGTAAATATCTTCTAGAGAAATCTAATGCTACTTCTCCTTAATAAAAGTGCTAATCCTTATTCTTGCCAATATTACTTACCTCAATAAATCTTATACTTAATAAATTAATCCCACAATTAAGTCCAGATTCAAATCTAAATCCTTAATTAATCACCAATTATCCGTGAATAATCCTTTGGAAGAATTCAGAAACTTGCGGGTGAAACTAATCCAATAATCATTTAAGAATATTAAATCTTAAAAACTCTAACCTCACAAATAATAAATATTAATTCCTAAAATCCTAATATTAAAACCTTAACTTAGTAACTGAATTAATCCTCAAATAAACTAACTCAACTTAAAACTTCACAATTATTCCCAAAGATACACTAAATATTCCTCAAGTGATTTAAGAGATTTAATCTCAAAATATCCAATAAATAAATATCAAATATCATCTCTTCGTCTCCCCAAATAAACATATCCTAGATACTTATAATATCACTCTTGTGCATAAATAATAATACTCCTAACTTTTGCAAGTAACATTTAACACCTAGCAATAAAATCTCAACTTAACTCCTTATATATCCAACACATATAGTCTAACTTTGCAACATGAACTTTTATCCCTTGAGAGTAATACCCTTAAAGTCCTAACATTATTCCTTCGCTTAAAGTCCAAATACTTGATTAATAAAATAATTCTGATAATAGTCTCTTGATATTGATTTTAAGAAAATCTAAACCTTGAATATATTCTTGATCTATAACGTTTCATATAATCTAATCGAGATCCCAAAAGGTTCATCCCTAATTCCTTGATCTTAATCTTTAATCACGTATCCTAGTCAAGATCCCATATACATTTATTCTTATCTTTAAAATAACAAACTCACTAATACCCTTAATAAATTGGTATTTAATAAATCCTAATATACTAAACCCAATTTGAATTATAACACTTAATAACCAATCAAGCTAAATCTTTTTAATCCTTATTAAATACTTAATTGGATCATATCTTAATTTGGCTCTCTAACTTTTAATTCACATACTAAAGCCCAAAAATACATTATCAAGAACTTAATCTTAATTCCCAAATACTCCAATCAACTTTACTAACTTAATCATCAGAAAATTAATACTTAAGGCTCGTGAAAAACTTAAAGAACTAAAGCACAATATTTAATCCTACGCGCAACTTAACTTTAAAACCTCAAATGACGACTTATAAAATATAACTTGAATCCATTTATGCTGGGTGTTACAGGAAGTGCCACCCTCTTCAGCATCCTTGGGGTCAGTTTCTCGAGGGCCCTCTAGGTGCGCCAAAAGAGTTATGTGTAGCACCTCATCGTCATCTTCCAGTAAAAGGGCGTTCTTCCAATCCATATTAGCCAGAGAGAATTCCCATCTCATGGAACGGAAGACTGATGAGCTCTGTCCTTTGGACTCATTCCTCTACCAGAGTGCAGAGGACTTTGCCTATTAATAAGAGGCATCTGGTTAAAGGAGGATCCCTCTCTCTCACTTCTGAGGTCTAACCTCTGGTAAGTTGACCAATCTATGTTCAGAGTACAGAGAAGAAAAGAAATCCCTGTCACTATCATTGAAACCTATAACATAGGTGCACATATCCATCCGAATCAAGATGAGGGAATAAAATTGTACTTTCCACCAATGGGAGAGTGCCACGTATAGTACTATTGGTACTACCTTTATGCCGCATTGCTCCACTAACTGGGAGCCGTTAGTAGTGGTCCCTAGGCAGAGGAAAGGATCATCATACCCCTCTTGCCAAAGGAGAGGGTATAAATAGTTTTCTCTCTCTATTTTTCAAGTTTTATGACACATCTTTCAAAACACACTCATATATTTTCATTCTTGTTACGTTGAGGAGTTTTCTGGGGACTAACATGAGCGTTGGAGGGTCAATGCTGAAATTCCTTCCGGCTCGATTTTGTGTAGATCTTCAAGAGGAAAGCGTGATCGGTCAGAAGAATATAGCAGAAGGCAGAAGGTGGATCATTGTTTAGCTAATTGCAGAGAATGACAGGTAACGATTTTATAACATCAATCTTATTTATTTTGTGTGCTAGATGAGTATTTTTTTACTCTATCAAGTAGGTTCATTTCAAGGTCAGCTGAGAGAAGTTTACCCTTCTTTAAAATCTTAAGTAAGGGATCACGTTTCAAGTGGGATGAAGAATGTCAGAAGGCTTTTGAGGAATTGAAAGAGTATTTGATGAAGCTGTCCCGGTTGACGAAACCTTTGAAGGGGAAACCTTTTATATGTATTTCTCAGTAGGGGAAGGCGCTCTTAGCTCTATCCTCTTGCGGGAAGAAGGAAGTAAGCAGTTGCCCGTCTATTATGTAAGCAAAGTTATGCATGGCGCAGAGGCAAGGTATTCGAAAATAGAAAAATCTATCATTACCGTGATAACAACGGCCAGAAGGTTGAGGCCATACTTCTTGGCTCACAAGATAGTAGTCAGAACCCACATGCCCTTGCAAAAGATTATCGGAAGGCCTGATTTGTCTGGGCGAATGGTCAAGTGGGTAGTGGAACTAGGAGAATACGAGATTGAGTTTGAGGTAAGAATTGCTATTAAAGCACAAGCTTTAGCTGATTTTATACAAGAAACTGTGCAGGGCAAAGAAGTCAGAGTATGGGAAACATATGTAGATGGGTCAGTTACTCAAACTGGGTATGGCGCTGGGATCTGGATAATCACACCTGAGGGAGAGGAGTTGCAGTTTGCTATCAAGTTCGAATTCAAGACATCAAACAATGAAGCTGAATATGAGGCTTTGGTTAGAGGAATGAGAATGCTCCATGAGATGGGAGCACAGAAGGCAGTGATATATTCAGACTCTCAGTTGGTCACTCAACAGTTGCAGGGAACTTATGAGAAGAAAAATGAAAAAATGGCCAAGTACACAGAAGTAGCAGCCCAGCTAAGGGAGAAGTTCGAAGAATTAAGGGTGGAGCAGATTCCCAGAGAGAAGAATCAAAAGGCGGATTACCTGGCCAAGATAGTTAACGCCTCCGAAGAGGTCAGAGGTAAGATCACCTTAATTACTGTAAAGGATCGAGTGGTTCATTTAGAGGTAGGAGCCGTGGAGACAGAGGTAGACTGGAGGTCTCATATCATTCATTTTCTACAAACATGGCAGAAGTTGGAAGGGTATGAAAGGGTAAGAATAACTGTATATGCCCGATTCTGCATGATCGGGGAATTTTTATACAAAAGATCTTTTACTCAGCCTTATTTGAGGTGTGTGTCTACCCAAGAAGGTAATTATTTACTAAGGGAAATTACATGAAGGATATGGAGGAGGTCATACAGGAGCTCGTGACGTGGCTCGGAGAGTATTGTGAGCAGGCTACTTTTGGCCTACTATCTTAAGAGATGCCAGAGATCTGATACAGAGATGTGACAAGTGTCAGAGACATGGCCCATTAATACACGTACCTGCTGGAGGGTTAGGAGTCATGTATTTCCCATGTCCTTTTGACAAGTGGGGGATAGATATAGTGGGAAAGTTCCCAAAGGCAAGTGGAGAAAAGGTGTTCTTAATAGTAGCAGTGGACTATTTCAGCAAGTGGGCTGAAGCAGAAGTTGTGCAAAAAATAGATGAAGGCACTGTGATTAGATTTTTGTGGAGAAACATTTGTTGTAGGTTCGGTGTGCCTAGAATTTTGGTGTCAAATAATGGTGCTCAGTTTACAGGAGCAAGAGTGAGAAGATGGTGCGAAGAGATGAGAGTGCAGCAAAGATGGGCATCAGTGGCACATCCACAAGCCAATGGTCAGGTGGAAGTAACTAACAGGACAATAGTAAACGGGATCAAGACTAAGTTGGAAGGAAGCAGAGGAAACTGGGCAGAACATCTGGACTCTATCCTCTGGGCTTATCGAACTGGATTCAAGACAACTACGGGAGAGACCCCATTTAACTTAGTATACGGGGCCTCAGCAGTCATTCCAGCGAAGTGGGTATAGAGAGTCATAGGATTCAGATGTATGAGGAAGGTCAGAACACACAGCTGAGAAAAGAGAATTTGGACATGGTGGTAAAAGAAAGGGAAATGGCTCGAATCAGAGCTGAGAGGTACAAATCGCAAGTGAAAGCAGCGTATAGCAGGAAAGTGAGAGAGCGCAAGCTGGAGAAAGGAGATCTAGTACTAAGGAGGGCAGATGCTCTCAAACCAACAGGGAAATTAGAGCCCAACTAGGAAGGCCCGTATGTGATCGCTAAAGTATTGAAGGAAGGGGCTTATGAACTACAAGATGAAGAGGGCAACAAACTACCAAGACCATGGAATATAGTGAACCTGGAGAAATATTATGTCTAGTGGAGAGTAGGATTATGAATGCTTTCAATCAAAGGATCGTGCATATTATGTAAGCATGGCTGAATTTCATGAATTTCAATGAAAAACTCTCAGGAATTACGGTTGGTAATTCAGGGAGATATTAAAGAAAATTTCTACTTTTTCAGAGTAAAAAATTCTTTCCAGAGGGGGAGGAGCACAAGTTT
>JAPKLY010000193.1:53550-100799 GCA_026898435.1 Prunella vulgaris
TGTAGTGGTCTGGCTTGTGTAGCTAGGCGCCACGGTGGACAGAGCCTAAGGGCTATATGATGAATGATGAGCCTTTGTGGCTATGAAAAATGTTTTTACAAAAACCATACGTTTGCGTACTACCAATCTATATAGTAGCATACAGGTCGCCCACACTGAGAATTCAAATCTCATCCCCCCTATTTATAAATCTTTTTCAGGATATGACGAGGTGGAGTTTGTGCCAATGGAAGAGTGATACGATTTCCTGTATTGGTATTTTGTCATGCATCAAAAGAAAAGGAGTTCAGAACGATAACTTTTATTATGACTTTATGAATATGCGAAAGTGAAGAACGGTTATAAAATCTCTGGATGATAATGTATGATAGTTATTTTGTTGTCTATTTTGTGCCAAACTTTTTATAAAGATCCTTGCATATTAAATCATCAAAATTATCTCCGCGTCTTTCATAACAAAAAAATTATCTTTCCGCTGTCTACGTGTTCTTTTAACGAAACACATGCTTCCGCTATCTATTTAATGTCATTAAAAGTGTTTCATATTTGGAAAAAAAATGGTACGGGTTTTCAGTCATTAAGTGACGACTCGGGTTTCTAGAATGACAAAATTGTATTTTGGAAAACTGGGGCGTTACAATTTAACTTCTTAAGCCCACTAACTCCTTTCTAAAAGACTAATATGCCCTTCTTCATTGACCTCCTTCCTTGGGTAGACCAATTACCTCTTGAGCGAGCAACCTTCGGTGGAGTAGATGTCATTCACATGGATGAGGTGGTAACCTGCTCGTCTCTTTGTGGGGTGTCAGGTGTGCATCCTCAACTGCCCCCATCGCATGGATGTGATTAATTGTTTTATCGTCCTTCACTATAGGGTTAGGCGAGCAGCTTAGGCGAGCAACATTCACCTTGTATTCCCCTTGCTTATTATTTGGACATACATCTTCAGGTTATAGGGTTAGCAGGGTGGCAAACAACTCCATGCTAGTCAGTAGGCTTGTTGACTTGGTCCATCCCTGTTCGCCTTTAGACTCCATGTGGATAATAGGTGGCGAGCAGCTTTAGCTTGACCTCGTAGGCTTGCTGACTTGATCCACTCTTGCTCGCCTATGATCTTATCATAATCAAGATTTTCTTTGATCGTTAATTAAGCATTATTAATCATTCTTTAATTGTCGACGTGATTCCTTTTATCAACAAAAGTATTTAAAAGAATATAAAATTGAAGAAAAAATTCAAAATAAAAGTAGTGGTTATAAAAACATCTTCAAAATTCACGGATTTTAGCTGGGTTGGGTCGAAGTTGGATATTTTTTTCCAAATCTCGAGCTAGACAGATTCCAGGATTTTCACTCCCAAATGTGTTACTATATGGGCAAATGCATGTTACTGTAAGATAAAATGTGTGTTACCATCACACTAAATATTTTTTATATATATTTATTTATTTTTACAGAAATAAATACTTTTTCATACAATGCAAGAGTAAAATGTGTGTTACTATAAGAACAATATTGATTTTTCACAAATATATAATTATTTTTCATAATAACATGTATAAAATAGTAAAAAGTTTATCAGTGATGAATAAATAAGAAACAAATGTTTGTACTTATAAAAATACATTTTGTTCTTAAAGTAACATGTGTTTGCTCATATAATAATACAAATTGGGAAGCAAATGTGTGTTACTATTAGAGCAAATGTATGTTACTATTGTATTAAATGTTATCCTTATAGTAACACACATTTGCTCATATAGTAACAAAAATTGGAAGCAAATGTGTATTATATTAGAGTAAATGTATGTTACGCAAAGAGTAAATGTGTGTTACTGTACGTACAAACATTTATCTGTCCTTAGAAAAATATATATTTCTTATAGCAACACACGTATGGTACCGAAAGATGTGTTACTACATTAACAACATAATATCAACATAAATTAAAAAAGAAGAATAAAAATTAAATCTAGTAACACATATTGTTTCTTGTAAAAATACATATTGTCCTTATAGTTACTTTAAATGTACAAAAGATTAATTTTTTTAAGGATTAGTAACGTACATTTTGTTTTTCAGTAACACACATTTCTCCCTATAGTCACAGAGTCTATGAGCGATTTTTTTGAAATAAGGGGCAACTACATTTAAGAACACTTTTTGATCCAAAAATAAAACTAGGACAAAAAAAATTTATGGATTACATAAAGAAACAAATTAGCGTTATTTAATTAAAGAAGCCTATTGTGCTTAAATAACCTATTCTAACTGCAACTATACTAAAAAACATACGAAACCTATGAGAAAAAGGTGAAAGAACTAAGATTGCTTTCATTTCAATTTTGAATCTTTAACAAATCCCTATAATAAGCCGATGTTCTTGAAACTCCATTATTGACAAAAAGATTTCTAAGGTTGGGAATACGCAGTGGAGAGTGAGGCGATCACCTACAACCCCAAGTCGCAATCATCTGTTGATCAGTTTTCTTGCGTAAATTATTGTTTTAACCAATTACTCATCGATGTTGACGATTGATCAAGGCACGAAAGGCTTATCGCTGCGGATGATGCCGCGAGTTAGGGTTAGGGTTCTTCATCGTCATTGATCATTTACTCAATATGTCTTCATTGCTGCATCCCTCCTTCATCAAAGATCGTCTCTGTGAATTCATTAGAACTCCGGCTGCTGAAAGGGAAAATCTGACCCAAAATCCCAGTGACTTTTCAATAGCGACTTCGCACTCCAGTCACAATCCAGATAAGGATGTCATCTAAGCGATGGATAAGTTCTTTCCAGGTTTTTCGAATTTTGCGAAGGATTACTGTAACGCCCCGTAAATTTAGTTTGAAAAAGAAAAGGTTGTCTCAGGTTGAGGCGTTACCAAATAGATATAACAAAATGAAATGTTGATTTCAGCAAGCGGAAGCTATAACCAGTTTGCATATTTTAACCCCAAAACAACAAGAGCGTAATGATACATGTATATAAAAAAAAAAGATTAAGAAATTTTGCTCCCAAATATTAATTATACATATAAAGCGAACAACGGAAGCAAAATAAGCCACGGTCCTGCCCGCAGGTCGTCATCTATGTACACCGCAACTCAAAAAGCCTGCAAGAGCGCCACAGCTACTCCAACTCGAACACTATGTCATAAATCATTAAGATTACCTACAATGCATAAACTACGTGACATTTATAAATCTCAGTAAGCAGAAATTATGCATGATGTGAAGTTTCACTCAAAATCCTTCCCATGCACAATGCACTCTCATTTGAAAACATCAATTTATTTCTAAAATACTTATTAAGGGCCCCTGACACTCTGTTAGACTGACATGCGTTGTACATATGATATGAAAATGTAACTCATGTTCACATAGTACGGACCATTATCCGGCTTGACAAATAGTAAGGGTCATTACCCGACTTGCATATAGTGCGGGTCATTACCCGGCTTGACAAATAGTGCGGGCCATTACCCGTCTGACAAATAGTATGGGTCATTACCCGGCTTGCACATAGTACGGGCCATTACCCGGCTTGCACATAGTATGGGCCATTACCCAGCTTGCACATAGTACGGGTCATTACCCGGCTTGCACATAGTACGGGCCATTACCCGGCTTGCATATAGTACGGGCCATTACCCGGCTTGCATATAGTGCGGGCCATTACCCGGCTTGACAAATAGTACGGGCCATTACCCGGCTTGCACATAGTACGGGCCATTACCCGGCCTGCACATAGTACGGGCCATTACCCGGCTTGCACATAGTACAGGCCATTACCCGGCTTGCAAGTAGTGCGGGCCATTACCCTTCTTGACAAATAGTACGGGCCATTACCCGGCTTGCAAGTAGTGCGGGTCATTACCCGTCTTGACAAATAGTATGGGCCAATCACACCAAGTTTGAAAACTTTCACATGTTAATGAATGGTATGCATGATGCTCGTGCAATCAATGGCACTTAACAATATTCACAAATTATTGAACTTACGGGTTCAATCCACATCAATTACGGAGTTCATCGATTCCTTCAATATCACATATAGAGCTCACAAGCTCATTCCGCATCACATAGAGCTCACATGCTCATTCAACATAACATATAGAGCTCACAGGCTCGCTCCACATATTTCTGAGTTGTTTCACTTCCCGCAAGAGAATCTCCACTGGAACTTCTTCAGGACTAGATCTGGTTTCAGCTCTATATGTTTACTTTTCAAATCTTGTGCTGGATTCGCAATATACTTTCTCAATGCTGATACGTGAAACACACTATAGACTTGAGACATAGATGCAGACAAATCAAGTCTGTAAGTAACTTACTTCGCCAATTCTCTTAGTAATAGAAATTGGACAGACGTATCTCGGACTAAGCTTTCCTTTCTTTCCGAATCATCGTATCCCTTCCATTGGAGAAACTTTCAAAAATACTTGATCACCTACTTCGAACTCTAGTTTTCTTCTTCTTTTATCAGTATAACTCTTTTGTCGACTCTGAGCACTTTCATTCGTTCTCAAATTTTTACTATTGCTTCACGCATCTCTCGAATCAAATCTAGACCCAGAAGTTTTTGTTCTCCGACTTCATCCCAATGGACATGAGATCAACATTTTCTACCGTAAAGTGCTTCATATGGAGTTATTCCAATAGTAGACTGATGGATGTTGTTATTGGAAAACTCAATCAAAGGCAAGAATTTACTCCACTGACCTTGAAAATCTAACACACAAGCTCTGAGCATATCTTCCAGAATTTGTATCTTTCGCTCTGATTGTCCATCTGTCCGTGGATGATACGCAGTGCTGAAAGATAATTGAGTCCATAATGCTTTGTGCAGGCTCTACCAGTAACTAGACAAAAATCTGGAATCTATGTCTGAAACAATAGTACGAGGTACATCGTGGAGTCTGACTATCTCTTATATATATCTGGGCGTAACGGTCCACATAATATGTGGTACAAATAGGTAGGAAATGAGCTGATTTAGTCAATCGGTCCACAATCACCCAGACTGCATCATAGCCTTTAACTATCTTGGGAAATCCTGTGACGAAGTCCATTGTGATATTCTCCCATTTCCTTTTCGGAATAAACAAAGGTTGTAAAGTTCCTGCAGGTCACTGATGTTCTGCTTTAATCCGCTGACAAGTTAAACATTGTTCAACATATCAAGCAATGTCTCTTTTCATACCTGGCCACCAGTAGTGCAACTTCAAATCCCGATACATTTTTGTAGCTCCAGGATGTACAGAATAAGGTGTTGAATGTGCTTCAATCATCACATATTCACGAATCTTATCAACATCAGGTACATATAATCGATTTCTATATCGGAGTACACCATGGTCTGTCAACTGAAAATCAGAAGATTCACCTGAAGTAATATCTTTCTTCACTTTAGCAAAATATACATCACTCTGTTTTCCCCCAGACGTGTGAATCTGATCCAGCAAAGTTGGTCTAAGTGTTAAGGCCGCAAGTTTCGCCGTATAGGTAATGTCTCCAAATTTTTTAGTGCAAACACTACCACTGCCAACTCCAAACCATGGGAAAGGTAATTCTTTTCATATTCTTTCAACAGTCGAGAAGTATAGGCTATCATTTTTTTTTCATTCTGCATTAAAACACACCTAAGTCCATTCTTTGATGCATCACTATAAACTTTGAAACCTCCAGTTCCGTTTGGAATTGCTAGGATAAGGGCTGATGTCAAATGCTTCTTTAGTTCTTGAAAACTTCGTTCACATGCCTCTGTCCATTTGTGAGTCACGCTCCTTCAGGTCAATTGTGTCAAAGGGAAAGCAATCTTGGAAATCCTTCTACAAATCAACGATAATATCCTGTTAGTCCAAGAAAACTACGCACCTCTGATGGATTTGTAGGATGTGGCAAATTTACTAATAGATTCAACTTTGCCTGGGTCAACTGAAATTCCTGCTCCAAATATCACGTGTCCCAAAAAGACAACTCGATCTAACCAGAATTCACATTCCTTGAACTTCGTAAACATCTGTTTCTTTTTCAGAACCTCTAACACACTCCTCACTTGCACTTCATCCTCTTCTTTAGTCTTGGAATAGATCAAAATATTATTGCTAAATACAATCACGAACCTGTCAAGGAAGTCTTTAAATACTCGATTCATCAAGTCTGTGAGCGCTGCTGGAGCATTTGTCAGTTCAAATGGCATTACCAGAAACTCATAGTGCCCATATCTCGTACTGAATGCTATTTAGGAATATCTTCCGCTTTTATCTTCAGCTGATAGTACCCAGCTTGCTAGTCAATCTTCAAAAAAGATCGATGCACCTTGAAGCATCTTTCTTTCGAACAAACAGAACCGGTGCTCCCCAAGGTGAGAAACTAGGACGGATGAAACCTTTGTCTAGTAGTTCTTGCAATTGTATTTTCAGTTCTTTCAATTCAGCAGGTGTCATTTGATACGGTGATTTACAAATAGGAGACACTCCTTGTTGTAACTCGATCACAAATTCAATTTCACAATCCTGTGGCACTCCTAGTAGATCATCTGGAAATACTTCAGGATACTCTTGTACAACTGGTAAATCAATAACAGTTGAACAATGTTGCTCCTCAATGCTCATCAGACTTACTAGATAACCCTCACAACCACTTTCCAGTAATCTCTGTGCTTTAACAGCTGATATTGTAGGAAATCTAAAGCGTTTCTTCATTACGACAAAAGAAAACGATTCTTCTCCCTCTGGCTGAAAAGTAATACTCTTTTTCTGACAGTCAATGGTAGCACCATATTTTAATAACCAATCCATTCCAAATATTACATCATAATCCTTCAGACCCAGCACAATCGAGTCAGCATACAATTCCCTGTCTACAATAGAAATAATGTACCAATGTAGTATCTGATTGATTTGTATCGAATCACCGAGGGAATTTATCAAATCTGACTTTGGTTAGGTTAGGTGTTCTACCCCGCTTTCTTACATACTCAGTGGATGCAAATGAATATATAAATCCAGAATCAAATAATATAAAAGTAGACAAAGATAGAGATTTTACAGATGATAAACGACCCTTTTTTTTCACAAACCATTATGTAATTCACTCTAATAACATTAATCATCGTAATCAGTAGTGTATTAATACAAAGTAATTGCACTTATCACATAGCGTAAGAATGAGAAACAACTTGTCACTATCCTATTACAACATGTAGTTTATGTACTTAATTCAGATCTCATGTGTATTATCCACAGTGCACTCTATATAAAACAATTGCAAATACTTTCCTCAAAACTTTTAACAAAAACCTAAATCCACACGTACCATGACTACCACACACATATTGCACATCAATGCACATGCACGATCACACACGCTCACGAGCACACACTGTTGCAGTC
The DNA here is from genome assembly GCA_026898435.1 of Prunella vulgaris. Taxonomy (NCBI): domain Eukaryota; kingdom Viridiplantae; phylum Streptophyta; class Magnoliopsida; order Lamiales; family Lamiaceae; genus Prunella; species Prunella vulgaris. Next base: position 60,950 of record JAPKLY010000193.1, read on the forward strand.
AGCGGCTCGGTGGCGGCGACCAAACAATAGCATCTTAGAAACAGTAATGTTATGCAGAAGTAAGGTAGTAGGGGTCATTCTAAAGCATATAATCATTCATCCATATATGATTTTTTAGACACCAAAGAACTCGTAACCTGAGAATTAATTCTCATTCATTGTACAATCATTCAAAACAAGTTATACATTATCAAATACAAGTTCTAAACTAACATATTTCATATTACACATAATATGAACAAAATCTAAATAAGCACTTACTGGACGTAGCCGGACTCCTGCAAGTTCTGAGCTCGTGTACATAGACAGTCTACAGGAAGTGAACCGTGCTCTGATACCAACTGTAATGCCCCGTAAATTTAGTTTGAAAAAGAAAAGGTTGTCTCAGGGTTGAGGCGTTACCAAATAGATATAACAAAATGAAATGTTGATTTCAGCAAGCGGAAGCTATAACCAGTTTGCATATTGTAACCCCAAAACAACAAGAGCGTAATGATACATGTATATAAAAAAAACAAAATTAAGAAATTTTGCTCCCAAATATTAATTATACATATAAAGCGAACAACGGAAGCAAAATAAGCCACGGTCCTGCCCTCAGGTCGTCATCTATGTACACCGCAACTCAAAAAGCCTGCAAGAGCGCCACAGCTACTCCAACTCGAACACCATGTCACAAATCATTAGGATTACTACGATGCATAAACTACGTGAGATCTATAAATCTCAGTAAGCAGAAATTATGCATGATGTGAAGTTTCACTCAAAATCCTTCCCATGCACAATGCACTCTCATTTGAAAACATCAATTTATTTCTAAAATACTTATTAAGGGCCCCTGAGACTCTGTTAGACTGACATGCGTTGAACATATGATATGAAAATGTAACTCATGTTCACATAGTACGGGCCATTATCCGGCTTGACAAATAGTACGGGCCATTACCCGTCTTGACAAATAGTACGGGCCATTACCCGGCTTGCACATAGTACGGGCCATTACCCGACTTGCATATAGTACGGGCCATTACCCGGCTTGCATATAGTACGGGCCATTACCCTGCTTGCACATAGTACTGGCCATTCCCCGGCTTGCATATAGTACGGGCCATTACCCAGCTTGCATATAGTACGGGCCATTACCCTGCTTGCATATAGTACGGGCCATTACCCGGCTTGCATATAGTGTGGGCCATTACCCGTCTTGACAAATAGTACGGACCATTACCCGGCTTGCACATAGTACGGGCCATTACCCGGCTTGCATATAGTACGGGCCATTACCCGGCTTGCACATAGGACGGGCCATTACCCGGCTTGCATATAGTACGGGCCATTACACGGCTTGCACATAGTACGGGCCATTACCCGGTTTGCAAGTAGTGCGGGCCATTACCCGTCTTGACAAATAGTACGGGCCATTACTCGGCTTGCAAGAAGTGCGGGTCATTACCCGTCTTGGCAAATAGTATGGGCCAATCACATCAAGTTTGAAAACTTTCACATGTTAATGAATGGTATGCATGATGCTCGTGCAATCAATGACACTTAACAATGTTCACAAATTATTGAACTTACGGGTTTAGTCCACATCAATTACGGAGTTCACCGATTCCTTCAATATCACATATAGAGCTCACAAGCTCATTCCGCATCACATAGAGCTCACATGCTCATTCAACATAACATATAGAGCTCACAGGCTCGCTCCACATCAACTATATAAATTGCAGACACATTTCATATAAGCGCAAAGTATAATTCACCGATTACAATCCACTTAATTTCACATATTATCACTCAAACATGAATAAATCATAAAATAATATATTTATGCATTGTAGTTGCAAATGAATTTCTACTTACCTCAAATCCGCAAAAGTATTGACAACGCAAATCCTCAAATCACCTTATCGTCTTTCACTATTAAATCTATAATAAATTGTAACTATCACAAAATTTATATTATGAGAATAACCAAAGCATCACCAATTATAGTTTATTCTAATGAAAACTTCCTTCTTAGTCATGTTAATAAAAACATAGCAACAATAGCTACCTTTATTATTATCTAAAACTTGTATTCAGCTTAATTTGTGAAGTAATGATAGCATATCCCAAATATGATTCATTATAGTTAATTTAATTTCAAACAACAATTATAAATGCATAATTAATTCTATTCAAACTTTCACCTAATTAATAAAATCACTATTAAATTTTATACACAAGAATTATCTGAATTAGGCTTTTATCAAATACGGGTTGAATTCTTTTTTTTTATTCTTCTGCCCGAGTTTTTCCTCTCTCGCGACGTTCTCTCTCTCAACCTTGCAGTCTCCAACTCTCTCTCGGCCTTCACATATGTATGAATAAGGTTTGGGTTGGTTTGGGATTAATTCCCTGCCACCGCCTTAACCTTTCTTTATATATACATTTTTTTTTTTTTTATAAGTATTACTACTTACTTAACTTCTGTACTAACCGACCTAACATACTTATATATATCTATAACTTAGCTATGAAGTTTCCTAACCACTAACATATATTATTATACTATATTATATTATATATATATATATATTATTTAATAATTTCATTTATTTTACTTTGTATTTAATTACTACACTTAATCCTCAATTATCTACACTTAACTTACACCACTAATACTCAAATAATTTATCCCACTAAAGTCTCAAATAAATTAAACTAGAGTTTATCCCACTAGAGTCTCAAATAAATTAAACTAGAGTTTTCTCATTAATAAACAAATAAAAGACATATATCTACTCAATAAATAATTCAACATTTATAAGTAAAATAATTAACACAACATCACAAATAACATATGAGTAATATAAAATATACTCAAATAGTAAGTAACATGATAATAATTAAATTGCACATATTGCATAAAATATATTCAAGCAATTATAAATTATCAAATAAGTAAATTAAATGCACATAAGTCATGAAATATATTTATGCAATTAGCATATAAGTGAATTAAATGCATGCAACACATGAATTATATTGACCAATGAGTAGTGAGAAGCTCGAGTATTACAATTACAACAAGAGACGGTGTACAGGTTTCAATCCCGTTGGAGGCGATAATTTACGTGGTGGTGATGCGATCTCCCATGAGTGTAGGCATGTAAATTTTTGCGACGATGGCTCTGTCCATCCGAGGCCTTTTCCGTCGGACACCGGGAATCCCCTCTTGATTCCCGGCAAATCCGGTAATATCCTTCCATGTAATTCGGTTAATAATCTTGAGAATCTTGGGTCCTTTTCTAATCCTCTTCAGTTACTTTGTGGCAGCGAGGCGGTTCCTTTGGGTGGTTCTGACTCAGACGATCCTGCTTCCCTTATGGCGGTTGATTCTGCCTCCTTCGCGGCGCGAGTCAATGAGCCGCCTCACACGATGCATGGGGATTTTACTAAATCCACAGGTGACATTGACGCGGACTTTGGTCCCAGACCTACAAGTTCTCCACAGACGCAAGGGTTTGTGCAACCTCTTTCCCAAAATCATTTGCTCAGGCGGTAACAAATGGGAATGGCCCTCCTTTGCATGATACGACTAGGGTTCAGCCGGAGCCTTCAAAGCCAGTGAGACACGTGGATTTTTACATTGTTGAAGTGGATGAATCGGCTTACCGTGAGAGTATCAAGGAATTTGATAATGCACTCATAGTCAGAATGCTTACTTTGAGTTTGTCCACAAGGGTGGTTTACGGCGAGGTTTTTAATGAGGCCCAACGTACCTTTTTTGTACTCTCTTAACCCGGGTTGTGGGTTTATTTTCGCTTGTTTCTCTTTTCTTTTTTCCTTAATAATATCATCTTTATTTGCCATTATTGACAAAAAAAGGAGTCTTGGTTGAGAGGAAGAGCCGTTGACAAGAGACAATTTTGTTCTACGCACTGTAGCTTTCAACTGGGGATTTTAATCGGTATGGTAATGGGTTGTGCTATATATACTGTATTACTGCAATCTCCTTTTGTTATATGCAAAATGGGTTTGTGTTTGCAACGGAACCCTAGCTTGTTTGAGGTTAGAGACAAGCATTGGCAGTTACATACACCATGGATTTTTGTATGTAGATATTGATTTAGATTTTTGACATCCAGTATTTATAGACAGTATTAAAAGATTTTTTTTTATTTTAGCGTGATTTGGGTTGCAGGAATTGGCAAGGGGAAGAGGCGAGCGTCAGATACAGAGGATACAAACAGCGAGGACCTGGAACATGTTGATTCGATGAAGCGAGTAAGAGGCCATGTCGCCCCGTGAAGAAATCTGGTAAGAATTACAAGTTGCATGTTGATTTATTGATTGAAACCTTAAAATCTGTGTGATACTGAATGTGGTGATGGGGGTTTCTGGAACAAATTCAAATTGTATTCCCTTGTTGCCAAAGCTTTTTTTGGCCTCAACTTATTTTTTATATGCATTGTTTTTTCCATCTGCTTTGCTGCTGTAGGAGAAGATTTGCAAATTTATTTCAATAAAGAGGACTACTAGACGAAGCTTCAATGTTGAGGTGCGAAATAGAAAGGAATACCGAAACCCAGACTTCCTGCTGCATGCCGTGACTTACTAAGATATTGATCAGATAGGATCTTGCTTCCATAAGGATGCTTTTATCCTCATGGATATGACAAAAGTGACTTCTACGATGTTAGGTTTGTTCCCTAGCATCCTTGAATTATTTCTATGTGTGAACCAATGGTGAATTATCATTTTGTTTGAGACTTGAGATTTAGATGATTCTGTGGTTGCCGACATATCTCGATGCTCTGAAAAATTAGATGTTATATTTGAGACACAACTTGCACTCTAAGGCCTAAGCTCTGCAATATAAAATGCCTATTATAAAATGGAACACCAATATGCTCTCTATCTCAGCATGCACTTAAGTTATCTTTAAGCATCACTTATATTTTCACTTATATATGTAGCACCACCCTTTTTCTATTAAGGGTACATGTAATTGATGTTAAGTTCCATCATTAGGAGAAAAGAGTGAAACTAATAACTTTTTTTGGTATTGGACCAAGCAGTCGACCTAAAGATTGATAAATTATGTTGAAAAAGCAGTCTTGAAACTGAAAATATAAAGGTGCATTGCAGACTACTGAAAAGCTTTGGGAATCTTAGGAAGATATTGTGTTTCATGCTGTCTCCATCATCATTAGTAGCAAATTTTTATGATCAGGAATTAAACACCCTTCGTGCAAAAGAAGTCCTTAGTGAATGCATATATTGCTTGAATTATTTAGGCTGAGATCGGTGTTATTTCTTCCATTTTTTTTACTAGTTTTCAATCCTTCCTCATCCAAAAAAGTTGCAGCTTTCACCGGCATTTGTCACATGTGGTGATGTCAGCATGGGTGCCAGAGTGAATATTAGTATATTATTTTGTTAAGGACAACCCTATTTTGTTCTTGAGTTGTTTTGGATTCTTCTCTACAACAGTCTTATCCTTCTTTGTGGGAGGTGCATCTATACAATCCCTAAATCACGAGTCATAACTCATAATGTTATGATAAGTTTAAGTGCATCTATAAAATTACTTTGAATTGTGAATCAAGGTGATCATATATGATAAATGTTGATCTACTTGGAAAAGACATAAATAATGAAAAAATCAATTTGTTGGAAGGTTTTTTATCGTATAAAAAAGTGGTGTGGGGTTGAGAGGTTTTGGTGTCATATGCAACTGCTCACTCCCAATTGGACTTAATGGGTCTGCTCTATTATGGAAAATGAACTCAATTTACTTGCTATTGGTGTGTCGTTAGTTTTGATTCAGTACATAATTGTTAGTTTGAACTTTGTACTTCCATTTGATCCCCTACAATTGTTCTGCTACCCGTATTACTTTGCTGGCTACTTGTATGATGGTGCTTTTCTCGACTTCTGCAGAGTAATTGCTAATATTTTTTTAGATAAAAACATATTTTCATTTTCCAATTTTGGTTGTGCCTGTAGAAGCTGATATGAGGCGGGAATTGGAAAGAAAAGAACAAGAAATGAAGAAAAATCAAAAGTTAGAGTTACTGCTGGAGGAGTTGCAATGGTGGGCAAAAATAGAAATGTTGAGAAGATGGTGGTGGAGCGGCTAAAAAAAGGTTGGGCTTTCAGATGTCCTGTTGTTTCCGCTTTTGGTAGACAATCACTGGACCTTGCTACGGGATGGATTTGCAGAGTTGTGAGTGAGAGCATTATAATTCGCTGCGCTCCAAGAGGAACAATGGAAAAGACATGCACCTTGAAAGGGCAAACCTTGTTGTAAGTGAATTTTTTTTTCCGAGTTGGTAGCTCCTTGATGACATATTGATGCACCCGCTAAGTTATTTGCTTTGATGTTGATTTATGTAGGCTGAATTTGTTGTCTCGATTCTGAAAATTGCTTTTAAAAATATCACAAGTGGACATAAGTTGCTGGAAAATATTGAGAAGAAGGCAGTCCCAGTGCATTGTCCACAGCAGGGTGAAAGCTCAGTCGATTGTGGAGTTATCCCGTGCTTCCTGATGGAGAATGAGTTCAAGCCGCAGAAGACCGTGAAAAAGGTATTTACGGGAAATGATTCAGGAGATTATAGGAAAAAACTCATGGAGTGGTTAGTATATCCTATATCAGTAGAAGTAAAAGGTAGTTAATGACATGTTGATGGGTGTGTCTCTAAGGTGGTTGTGGTAGTGAATCATTTTGTGATATTTTGTTAGTGTGAGGGTAGCAGGTATCTGCATTAACCAATATGGTATGTAGTAGCTACTTATGGATAAAAGCATTTTGTGACATGTGAAATTGTAATCTATGATTGATTTGCCATTATTATCCTGTTTGCTAGGCATTTAACCATCTAATGAAAACAATGTATGTTGCATGTAGATACTTATGGATAACAATGTTTTAGACAACATATTGTGTGAGATTAGGTGATGCTTTTCGGGACTTCAAAAGAGAGATGAGCAAAATCAATGTGCGAAGAACCGGTGCATGAGTAGGAAAAGGTTCGAATGGGCGAATATGCACCATAGTATAAAAAAATATGTATCATCACTAGTGTAGTATATTATACTATTCCAAGCATCACTAGTGTAGTATATTATACCATTCTTATTTAATATTTTATGACACCAAGCATTAAAGGCTACTAGTCTACTACTGCATCTACATTACCTGTGCAGAAAAAGCGGTGATAGGTGTTATTAAGTAATTTTTTATTAAAAATCGTGCCTTTTTTTAGACCATCTAAAATGAGTTAGATAAAATATTATTTTAAACTATAATCACAATTCAAATTTAAACCCCACAATGTGGTATAATAAAAAATATTATAGTATTATCAAAGACACTATAGTATAACTGATTATCAATAGTATAATACACTTATAGTATAACACTATAGTATAAATGAATAGCAATAGTATAACACACTAATAGTATATCGCATCAATTCATAGTATAATCCTACTAATCCATAGTATATATAACGCATCACAAACTATAAAAAAAATACTAAATATCAATCAACCTAAAAATATATTATGTCCATGTTCAACAACATTAATTCATTAAAAATAGAGATATTTATATTACATAGTCAACATCATCAAATCTAAAAATAATTCATAGTGGTTGCTCACTTTGTCCATTTATACAAAGCTGCAATTTCTAAGAGGAGATTGAAGCTGTCATATCTAAGAGGAAGTAACTGATCATCATTGATACACACAAAGGCATTCATTCTTTGCCTGAATTTTTCCTAAAATTTTCACCGTTGATCTTCTCTCCTTCTTTGCCTCCTACCTCTGCTACTTTCACCACCTGAAATCATTAAAAGATATAACTAAGTTTTGCTGTCACAGACAAATTAAGTTAATACAAAGAGGAGGCAAATCAAGTGCTTACCTCCATATGGAAGGCTGCCAAAAAAGGATTCAAAGATGTCAAATGGGTTGTGACCTCCACCTCCTCCACCACTCATTCCTTCCTTTAGAGAATCCTCACTATACTGATCATAGATCTCTCACTTCTTGGAATCACTCAAGACCTCACAAGCTTGTCCAATCTTTTTGAACTATAAAAAACTCCAGTTGAACTATCTTAGTAACAGAATAACAGTAAAATTGTCACCAATTTGCTAAAGATTATCGTAACTTAAAAAACCCACATCATATAACATGAAAAGCCAAAAACAAAAATGTATATTTGCACCCATATAATTGTCAACCGTTTTCCAAAAATTGGACATTAGCACCCATAGACATTACTCAAGAACCCAACAATGAATAGTTACACCCATAAATACTTTCGAAATATAGAGGCTAGTAATTACCAATACAATTTGAAGTCGAGAAATAAATTCATCCACTTGATAACCCAAATACCAAACACCACAACTAACTAGAATTTTGTGCGCCAAAATATATTCAATCAATTTGCACTTATCCTACCTCAAAAGATAAAAGTTTCAACCAAAATATTTGGAAAGTCCATATAAGCAACTGTTAGACCTTTAGATCATGGCTGCCGAGACGTATCGATGTGTGTGTACGTCTTGGCAAGATGGTGCCGAGTTGCTAAGATGGTGGGCACATTGGTTGGTGAAGTGTTGTGGGTGATGACATAAGTCCGAATGGGCTGGACGGATGGATTTGGACTTGGCAGTGTGTGGCTAAGTGTGGAAGTGCATGTGTGCACTTGGTGCATTCGAGTGTACGTGTGAGCTGGGGCGAACGTCGGATGGGGCAGATTAGTGTGCGTGCAAGTGTTGGGCATGCACATGATGGATGGATTTTGCATGCAAGACTATGGCATTGCACGTCGGATGGATGCGTGCGGATACTAGTGCGGGCAGTGCACGTCGGATGGGTTTTAGTGCAGACGGATGCGGATGGATGCGCAAGTATGCGGACGGATGCACTAAGTTGCGGAAGGATACGTGTCGGGTGGATGCGTGTGCGCACGGATATGCAGTGCGTGCAGGCGGGCGCGCATACGGGCGGTTACGAATGGCAGTTGGGTGCACAGGGCGCCTGATCCGTGCAACGAGCGGGTCGACCCGTCAGATTTCCTTATCTAAGTTGGAGATGGTTTTGTGCATGTTCTAGACGGTGTTGGGGCAGTTTTGAGGGAGTTTTATGCTGAAAACTACCTCTAAAGGTTGGATAAGTCGGATGGGTTACATGTGGCAGCTTGGGAGCAATCAGACGGCCTAGATTAGGAATCCTAGTGATGGGGGAGTTGTCCATCAGAACCTGTACGAATTTATATGTTTATAAATAGTGCAGCCTTAAGCCTTACACCATCAGATATTAGATGGTCTTGTGTATGAGCCTAGGCATTTCCTTGTAATTTATGTGTGATAAATATAAGGTTGGGGTGAGTTCCTGTGTGCTTTGGTGTGTTGTCTAATTACTTAAATCCGTTGTGCAAACATATATCTAAATGGGCAGCAAGGTTCATACGTCCCTATAAACTAAACACGAGTGTTGGTGAGGGTGAGATCAAATTGAAGGACGTAGAGGCGTTCGTGGGAAGGCTGACTGTTGTACGGGCGAGTGCAGTGCGAGGCATTCGTTGGGCTGTACGCAGTGCCGCACGGGGCGAAAAATTTGGTTTCAGAAATTAACCCTGTGACATTTGGTATCAGAGCCCCGCTGTGGGTTCTGGTGTCGATTTTGGTGGCAAGATGGCTGGGCAAAATTGTGAGACTGTAGCTGGCCTGGACGTGCGGGTCAGACGGATCGAAGAACTGCTTGGTTCACCCCCTGAAACATCCGAGGTGAATGCTATTTTCCAGAGGATACGAGAAAATGAGATAGTCCTTGATGGCATGAACTCGAAGGTGGTGGAAATCCAAAAATCAGTGGCTAATCTTTCCTCTTTTGTGGAATCCCGGATTGTCTCTTCTCAAGAGGAAATTGATGACTTGAAGGAGGCAATGGATTTCAAAATTGAGGGTCTGTTGGATGATTTATGGGTGCTGAAACGGGCTTTCGGATCTGATGGGGCAGATGGAAGGTTTGCTTCAAAGGTGAAGGTTCCAGATCCTAAACCATTTGAGGGTGCGAGAAGTTCCAAGGAATTGGAGAATTTCCTATTGGACATGGAGACCTATTTTCAGGCTGCACATGTTCCTGATGGTGAGAAAGTCTTGATTACGAGTATGTACTTGGCTGGAGATGCAAAGCTTTGGTGGAGATCGTGTGTGAACGATGATGTCTTTGCAGGCCGGGGTCGGGATGATTCATAGGACATGCTGAAAAAGAATTGAAGGAGCAGTTTATGCCTTGCAACACTTCGTGGATTGCAAGGGATGCACTGAGAAAACTGAGACATGGTGGATCAGTTCGTGAGTACATGAAGGAATTTACATCCTTGATGCTGGATGTACGTGATATGTCCGAGGAGGACAAGTTTAATTTTATGGCAGGATTACAGCCTTGGGCGCAGGCTGAATTGCGGAGGCAGGGTGTGCAAACCTTGTCCACTGCCATTGCGGGTGCTGATCGTTTGGTGGACTTCAAGGCTGTTGGATTCGTCGAGTAGGGCGACGAGGCAGATTCAGGCAGTAAGAAGAAGGACAGGAATCGTGCGGGTAAAGAGGGGAAGTCTTGGAAGAAAAACAATGAAAGTAAGGAGCCAAGGGTGACGGACGTGTCCACTAAGAAATCTGATACAGGTGGCAGGAACCGTGGCTGTTTCATATGTGATGGCGATCACCGTATGAAGAACTGTCCCAAACGTGAGAAGTTGAATGCTTTGATGGTTGAACCTCAGAGTGATGGTGAAGGCACTGCAAAGGTTAATTCAATGCAGTCTGTGGCTGCAATTCAAGGCAAAATTGATGATATGAAAGCCTTGAATGAGGAAATCGGAGAGGAGATAAAATCTGATGCTGGACTTGGAGTGCAGGAGGAAATGGCACATGAAGTGGCTGAAATTCATGGTGGGATTGATCCTAATCTTGCTGGACGAGATGGATGGAGGTTGATTGTGTCATAATAGAACCTTGGGAGGAGGAATGGCCAAGTCTTAAAGCCTCAACTCGGAAAAAAGTACGTGGCAGATTTAAGGGAGCAGCCTCATCGACGACGAGGACGTCGTCCAGGTTTGGTGAGGGTGGTTTGTTAGACCCTTAGATCGTGGCTGCCGAGACGTATCGATGCGTGTGTAAGTCTTGGCAAGATGGTGCCGAGTTGCTAAGATAGTGGGCAGCTTGGTTGGTGAAGTGTTGTGGGTGACAACATAAGTCCGGATGGGCTGGACTGATGGATTTGGACTTGGGCAGTGTGTGCCTAAGTGTGGAAGTGCATGTGTGCACTTGGTGCATTCGAGTGTACGTGTGAGCTGGGGCGTACGTCGGATGGGGCAGATTAGTGTGCGTGCAAGTGTTGGGCATGCACACGACGGATGGATTTCGCGTGCAAGACTGTGGCATTGCACGTCGGATGGATGCGTGCGGGTACTAGTGCGGGCAGTGCACGTCGGATGGGTTTTAGTGCAGACGGATGTGCACGGATGCGCAAGTATGTGGATGGATGCACTAAGTTGCGGACGGATGTGTGTCGGGTGGATGCGTGTGCGCACGGATGGGCAGTGCGTGCAGGCGGGCGTGCATACGGGTGGTTACGCATGGCAGTTGGGCGCACGGGGCGCCTGATCCGTGTAACGGGCGGGTCGACCCGTCAGATTTCCTTATCTAAGTTGGAGACGGTTCTGTGCATATTCCAGACGGTTTTGGGGCAGTTTTGAGGGAGTTTTATGCTGAAAACTACCTCTAAAGGCTGGATAAGTCAGATGGGTTACATGTGGCAGCTTGGGAGCAATCCGACGGCCTAGATTAGGAATCCTAGTGATGGGGGAGTTGTCCATCACAACCTGTACGAAATTATATGTTTATAAATAGTGCAGCCTTGAGCCTTACACCATCAGATATTAGATGGTCTTGTGTATGAGCCTAGGCATTTCCTTGTAATTTATGTGTGATAAATATAAGGTTGGGGTGAGTTCCCGTATGCTTTGGTGTGTTGTCTATTTACTTAAATCCGCTGTGCAAACATATATCTAAATGGGCAGCAAGGTTCATACGTCCCTATACACTAAACACGAGTGTTGGTGAGGGTGAGATCAAATTGAAGGACCTAGAGGCGTTCGTGGGAAGGCTGACTGTTTTACGGGCGAGTGCAGTGCGAGGCATTCGTTGGGCTGTACGCAGTGCCGCACGGGGCGAAAAATTTGGTTCCAGAAATTAACCCTGTGACCGCAACCTAGGCAAGAATATAAATCAACTGTGAAACAAAAACAAATAGTAATTCACAAGAAAAAATTAAAAAAATGCTAACCTTTTCCGGATCTCCACCTTTATCAGGATGATTCTTAATGATAGATTTAAGATAAACCTTCTTCCCATCCTGCGAAGCATTTTTGGTCACTCCCAATATGAGTCATAAGAAGTTAATGTTGACAATGGAAAACACAAAACAGATACAATATGAGTCATAAGAATTTTAGATGATAAAGAGAATCTTGATCAGCAGAATGTCACTATACTTTACAAGAAATGATAAAAAAATGTCACTATGCATTTTAATCATAGACTCCCTCTCAAATCAACATACACTATTGAATTAACATAGTCACACTGAAGTTTACACAGTTTACTACGAAACAAAGAAAAGATTAAACACTAATAAAACTGAGAACGCCTTACCTCCTGGTTGCGAAAGTCCAACATTTCCATATGCTCCATGATATCGTTTAGCCTTCCAGGTGTCCCAATCAACAAATTCACCCCTTCCTCTTCAATATTTCGCATATCCGCTTTTACTTGGACTCCCCCCACTAACAACATCGGCCTCACATTCGGCAATGACGAAATTAACGGCTCTTTAACCTTGAATATCTGTGATGACAACTCCCTTGTTGGAGAAATTATGACTCCCATTACCTGTTTTACGCACAAACCTTCAATTAAAGAAACAAAACATTCCACAAATTGAAAGCATCATAATGAGTGGAAATTTGGGGCCGAAAAAAAGTAAGGACCTAGTGGAATTCTGAAGGGCCAGCGCGGCGGAGAATTTCGACCAGGGGGATGAGGAAGGTTAGGGTCTTTCTAGAACGGTGGCGGAATCGCCAGAAACTACCACCGGTAGAAGCACCACCACGCGACTGAAAACACACTCCACAACCTTTAATCTTTCGCCTGAAGAAATCCGCTCATCACCTCCAAACAATTCCAGCAAGCCACGCGCCACCACAGTCGCGCTCCAACGCCTCAGCAACATAATCCTGTCGTCGATCCCAACTCAACCGCCACTGCAACACCACTTCCAGTCTCGCTACGGCCCAAACACAGTCATTGCCATTTATCAAAAATCAGTCTGAAAGCGTCCCTGCACTGCGCCAGAAACCATATAGTACAACCCCCAATATCGATATCAAATTAAAGCTCTGAAGGAGACGATTAAAAACCCTATATCTATTTGATAATTAAACTCCGGCAAAGACCTATAATTTGATCGAAAATTAATCGTCGAGACGAGAGAGAGAAGATGAGAGAGTGGGAGACAAAATCCGTATCATTTGATATTTAACATTTCACCGTAGGTACACGTCTAGGTTAGATTAATATTATATTATAATGTTAATTATACAACTAATAATTGTAATTTGTATTAATTTGGTCTTCTTTGTAATATTTATTTTAAGGTGGTTTACAGTGCATTTATGATGTAAAATGTGTCCTTAGATGTGTTTTTTCCTTAAAATAATCCATGCACAATTTTTTTTTTTGAAATTTTTATTTGACTCGAATAGGATCCGTGAAATTTGAATTGGAACTAGAGATTGCAATGGGGCGGGTTCAAACTCGGACCCGCCACGAATCCGCCCCGTACGGGCCGGGTAAAAACCCGGTCAAATGGGTCGCTGGGCGGGTTTGGACCCATTTGACCAAAAACCCGCCGGGTCTGGGACGGAGTCTTGGTATTAGGTGGACCCGCCCCGTATATATATATGTTAATTAAATATATATAGTTAAATAAATATATTATATTATATATGTATAATTAAATATATAAAAATTAAGCTATTAATTAACATATTTATTCAATTATAAGATTAGATATGTTCATAAAGTTACTATCAAAATTTTCTACAAACTAGGGTTCATTAATTTTTTTTATTATTTTAATTTCAATGAGCAATATATGTGGGATTTTAAATATTTAGATTTAATAAGTTGAAACTTGAAGTGGATTATTTTACATATTTATTGTTGTTTAAATCATTCATATGTATATTGATGTTATATTTTAAATTTAATATATTTTATATAAATCATTTGATATGTATGATAAAAACAAAATAAAATAAAAAATAGGTGGGTCGGGGCGGGTAAAACCCGCCGGGTTTGTGGGACGGGGCGGGGTGGGTCCAACTCCAAATTGAGGCGGGGCGGGGCGGGTCTCGGGTCCTAAAAATTCTTGGCGGGGCGGGTCCTGGGACAAGTCAAACCCATCGCAGACCCGCCCCGTTGCCATCCTTAACTGGAACGACCCATGACCCGCTAATTTTAATTGTTGACCTGTAAATTTTTAAAAAAATTATCCCATTTTTAGTACATCATACATAAAATATTTCACATGAAATTTTCTCTATTTAATTATGTTAGAAAATTATTATCATTGATTTAATTTCGGGGAAAAATTATGGGTCACTCATATATTGGTTCAAAAATAATCACTATATTTACAAATTGGTTCAAAAAATTATTACGGTAGTATGTTTTTTTTTACGGAAGCTTTTTTTTTTGTATGTGACCAATATGTAATTTTTGTCAATTTATTGAACCATTTTATAATTTTCACAAAACTTATTATCTTTAAAAAAAATTCATCTTATATTTGCGAAGATTTATTTTCCGGGTGCGACTATTCATACCCCAAATTGCTCTAAACATACCCCAATTATTAAATATATTCAATTTAAAATAAAAAATTAATTTAAATTACTAAACATACCCCATTTTTTTTAATTTTTTTTTCTTCTTCTTTCTTAATTCATGTTAATGATCCACAGTGCATCGCCATTTTTAAGAAATGAGAACTAAAACTTTGCATCGTCATTTTATCTGTTGCAACCGAATAAAATTTTAAAAGAATTCACTAGACGAACACCATGTCTTCTTCTCCGCGCTCTTCAGATCTCACTTATCTTTATTTTTTTCCACCTAAAAATCACCATTTTCCCCTTGAAAAATTCCATAATCTCCAACATTTCTGTATCTTGGTGGAAAATATATAATTTAGATTAGTTTGATGTCACTAACAAAGCATAAAAAAATGAGATTGAATTGATCGTAGAACTGTAAAATAGTTTCAAAGATGATTGGACTCCACGAATATAGCAGTTAGGACGTGAGAGAAATGAAGACTAGGTCAAAATTAAAAAAAATATTAATAAAAAATAAGGTATGTTTAGTAATTTAAATAATTTTTTTAAATTAAATATATTTAATAATTGGAGTATCTTTGGGTATGAATAGCCGCAACCTTATTTTCCTAAAGTAATGGGGGGTTTTTGATAATAAAAAAAATTGAAAAAGAAAAGGAGAGCATATTCCCTATCTGTAGAAGAAGGGGTTTGTGGAGGTGGCGACAAGTAGTAGCGCACGTTGGACTTGGAATGCTTATGCTGCTGATGATCAGCAGATGAATGACGGGTGGGTAAAACCCAAGGGTTTCAGCTTTCTACTTTAAACACAGAGATAACTCCTCAGGTTAGATAATTTTGATTAATTCAATTACTCTTTTGCTTTTCTCGTAAAGTTGAATTTTCACTTCCTCTAATTGAGAAGAAGACGAAGGCCGTCGCCGGAAAGAAGGAATTAGGAGGCCAACTGTAGTTGCACAAACAATATATTAATGGTAAGCATGTTGATTCCAAAGGAACCAGAGCAAGTAATAAAACAGCGAGATGGATCTGTGCTGGGTAAGAAGACTATACTCAAGAGCGACCATTTTCCTGGATGCCACAACAAACGCTTGATTCCCCATATTGATGGTGCCCCCAATTACCGCAAGGTCTTCCTTCCTTCTTTATTTGTATTGTGCTTTTCCTTCATTTCAAATAATCTAACTTATTCTACTCTCTAGGCCAATTCATTGCCTGTTCATGGCGTGGCTATTCCAACTGTTGACGGCATCCGGAATGTTCTTACGCACATTGGAGCTCACACATATGGGGATCAAATTCATGTACTTTGGATTAATCTTCGTGAAGAACCGGTAATTATTCACATTGAATTGCTCATTTTTCTTGAGTACTGTGCAAATTTCCTCTCGTTCAAGTTATGTGTGAAATAGTTACAGGGATTTCTATAACAGGCTGCAGAATTAAGCGATGTACATAATGCATGGTTGGTGCTTGACCACTTTGAGTTCTATGTGTTACACTTAGGGGCGTTTGCATATGAGGGGCGTTTGCAATAGCTTTTCAATGTAAATTCAGCTTTTAACTTTGGAAAAGCTAAAGGGTATTTTTTGCATTTAAAAAGCTGTTGCAGACACCCTCATAATCATGCTCAATTTTCTCTGTAGGGAACTCCTCTAGGAGCAATGCATTTTTGCTAGTATGGCATGTCCAAAGGATTCCTCATTTCTTTGTAGTTAATTCTATTTTTACTTAATACACACTGTTAATGAAGTCTGTTTCCTGCATTCAGAATCCAAGGACTGACAAAATTTAGTTACTTCAATACATAAGGAATGTGCTTCGGCCAGGTCTTCTGTTTTGTATGTATGAAGTGCTTAAGCATCCGAAGAGTATAAAGCAATGTGATTGCTCTAAACTGAAGTACATATAGTAGTCCAGATACTCCCGGAAGAGGCTATTTCACAAATAGCAATGTGATTGATATTCAGCTTGTTTTTTCGAATTTTAATATATGTTAAAAGAGTCAGCCTGAGTGCCTGACAACTATATTCCTTAATGGGTATAATTCTAAGCATGGAACAAGGTCATGAACAATGATTGTCTATCGTTGTACCTTTTGCCTGCTGGAACATGGAAGTTTGCTGTTTCATTGGGAATATAGAGAAGTCCTCTAGGAGCTTCCCATTTAATTTATTAATCCTTTGTAATTGAAACAGGTGATATACATTAATAGTCGGCCTTTTGTTCTGCGTGATGTTGAACAGCCATTTTCAAATCTTGAGTATACGGTATGTAATGCCCCTGAAACCTTTGATTTGTCTGTTTACTTCTATAAACTCTGTTCTGGACAGGCAGATTGCAGAGATTATTTGTACTTGCCTTTCTCTTTGTAGATATGGATTGAAGAAAAATCTTGAACACTTCTAATGTTCTGTAATGCGAAAAATAAAAACCAGCCAACCTATTAGCTTTTAGACTTTTAGGAGTTATAGTAGAGTTGTGATTCTCCTAATTGAAAGCTTTTAAAATATGTGGAACCATTCTGCAGGAAAATCCACATAGCTTCTTGTTTATTTGATTTAGTATCCCGTATCCTCTCTTGTTTGCTTTGTGCCAATATATTTATGACTTTGTACCATTAATCAATCCTGCCAATTACCATACTTCGCTGCATATGCAGGATCCCTTTTTGAGCATATCTTCATTTAGATAAAAGAATATTCCCTGAACTGTTTCTTCCAAGATGATTTTTTTCTAAGCTTAAGTGCATGTATCTAGAGTTTTGTACTTTGTCCTGTTTCCTCATGAATTGTACTTCCAATTATTTGGAGTTTCCATCATATCGTCTTCATCAATATCTGTTTTTCAAATAAAAGTAGGGCATTAACAGGGTCAGGGTAGAGCAAATGGAAGATCGATTGAAAGAAGATGTCCTGACAGAAGCAGCTAGGTATTCTGTTCTTCTTTAGATTTATCATTCATTTCAATATTATGGTTAAAGCTTATTCTGTCATGACATATATTTATTTCAACATCTGAATCAACAGATATGGAAATAAAATCCTTGTAACTGATGAACTGCCAGATGGTCAGATGGTGGATCAGTGGGAACCAGTTTCGCATGATTCCGTTAAAACACCACTAGAGGTACACAAAATTGCTACAAAATGATGTAATGCAAACGATATGCTTATACTAGTTTGTCTTCCTCTCTAAGTCAGGTGTATGAGGAATTGACACTTCAGTTCCTTGTTGATTATGAGCGCGTTCCTATTACGGATGAAAAATCTCCTAAAGAGCATGATTTTGATACTCTGGTACGTTCCTATTGCAGATGCAGTTGAATATAACATCATTGATAACACTCATACTCTCGCCTATAGTCTTCAGTTTGCTTAGCCCCATATTCATATTGGGTGTATTTAGGTCTTTATTGCTGATGTGTCTGCCATTTTCCCCAGAAATCTATTCAATGCTCAGACTCCCATAAGTGAAATTCGGCCTAGTCCCTATCCAACTTCTCCTATATTAGAAGCAAATTAAATTTTAAAAATAGCTAAAATGGTTGCAAAATCTTTACCCGTTCTTGTAAAATTATATATCTTTGATTTGAAAATTCCATAACGGCTCAACCACTTTACCTGAATGGCAGAATGTAAATTCTTTCTGAATCAGATTCTAGAGACCCAAAAGAAAAATTACCCAGTTCAGCAGTAGGTATTTTTTTTTCTGAAGATATCAGTTTCAAAAAAGTTTATGAACTAGTGTTTAGATCTGGATTCATGAAACATAATTCAAAATTCTAAGGTTTTTGACAAGTATTATCACATTTTCTTTTACACAGGTTTAGTGTACAAAGTACAGGAAAACTTCCCCGCAGCTTGTCACAATTTAATCAGGCTGCGATAGAGAACTAATGGAACTTTTTCTCATAACATGAAGCAAATAAATATTTTATAGGTGCAGAATCAATAGAGAACCTTTTCTTTTGCATGAATCGATCTTATTCCATTCCAATTCCTTCCTGATACCTTCCCAGGAAAATATCAAATTGAATCCCAAATTGATGGGTTAGTGTAAGCTTATCCTCAACCGAAAATGCAACTGTTAAATTACTGACAACCTGTTTAGATTGACAAAAGAACTCAAGTAAACACTATATTGTTTGTAGCTGATGCTGTACAACTTACCTCACAATTTCTCCTCCCCTCCAAGGTAGCTGGTTAACAATGGCTATCCTCCGTTATTAAGACAAGGAATCTTTAGTCAATATTAAATTCTAACCATAGTGTATTACTCAAAGCATTTTTTATTTTAAAATCCTGATGGCTTCTATAATAGATTCTTTTTGTGTATTTAAACTGCTTTTTTATTTTAAGGTAATTAAACAAAGGTATTTTTGACTTGAGTGGATTTTTAGTATAGCAATTTCCTTGATAGTAAATATATCCACTGAGCTATTCCCTAAGTTAGTCTACCAAACTTATTTTTTTAAGTGTCAAATTTGTACATTCTTAACTTGCCTTTGCAACATGCCAAAAGTGTTATAGAGCAACTTCCTGCTGTCAGTTACGTTCATTTGCTCTGCCCGCGCCTTTGTTACACATGTACATTTTTATATCCTTTCCAGGATGCTAGCTCTTGTGAGGACATTGCCTCACCATTTCCACTCAAATCCCATTTATTTTTATCAATTATTTTTCATGTGGATATGCCATGGTATATACATGTGAAACCAAGAAAGTTATGGGGCATGGAGCTAATTTGTTTTTCATGTCTCCTATATAGGAGATACTATTATTATTACTGAAATTCTGTACCAACAGTTAAGTTATGACCATGGCAGAGGAATCTTCAATTACAAAAAAAAAAAAAGGAAAAAAAAAAGAAGACATTAATGAAAAGGGAAAACTTTATTGCTTCTAACATGCATCCCCAAGTAAAAAACTTGAGGGAGGACTGAGGAGAATATTCTAAAGAAGTTTCTGCCAGCAAGTATTTAGGTTTTATTGAGCTAAAGGTAGCACATTATGTACCATTTAATCTTATGTGTCTCATGGAACTGAAGGTATATAATGCGTAATCGATCTTAATGCATGGTTTTTGTTTAATATTTCGTTTGTGCTTTCATTTTATAGATTAAGGTTTACAACTCCAAACCACGGATCTAGGAAATCTTTTCTTCTATAATTATGAAACTGAACTTGGTGAATTTGAACTTCTGAATTTGTCCCGATTTCTTTACACTTTAGGTTCAAAAAATTTCTCAAGCAAATGTAAAGACTGAAATTATATTTAATTGCCAAATGGGGCGTGGACGAACGACCACAGGGATGGTGATAGCAACACTTATTTATATTAATCGCATTGGTGCTTCAGGTGATCTTTTATTGCTTTTCATAGCCTAATTTTGACTGTAAATTTGGAAATTTTGTGTTATTTTACAGCATTAGCCTTGTATATCAAGTTTCTATTTAATGCTTCGATTTGATATCTGATCTTATTCACACCTTAGATTCTTCATTTTTATTACTTTTGTTACTTGGCAGTATAATTAATTGCCTTTAGATTGTCATTATTGACGCATTTTCTCTCCTTTTATTAGTCTCTTTTTGTATCTTTTTTTTTAATGTAAGAGTTCATGCCGATGATTGCAAATGAAAGTGTTATGATTCAGAATAGTACAAATTTAGTGACATCTACTCCTTTTTACACTCCAAATAAAATGACAATGAGATTATAGTTAGCTGAAAGGATCCTACAGCTACTGTTTACATATGATGTGTTTGATGACATGTAAAATGCCACATGTGAAATTATGTTTGCTGATGGATATAGATTTTAAACTTAAGTTAATTTACATATTAAGTTTTGAATTAGAGAAGCATTTTAGAAGAAGCAATTATATTGTCAGTCGAGCAACTGTATCTTAGTTTATGTTTGACAGGATGATCATTTGGGTAAATAGTATTGTGGTACCAAAATTTTCATTTGGGTAAATAGTATTGTGGTACCAAAATTTTTAAAATAAATGAGTTTAGATTTTGCTCAAACGATAAAGTGAGAATGCTTATGAGTCAAAAGATGAAACTTTGGCAGCGGATTGTAAATTGATGACTTGTAAGAATCACATCTATATCAGACAGTCAATTTGTTTTATTGCATGGAACCAAGTTCATTAAGAATATTTATTAAGGTTTTCTTATTAGGGTCTGATCAGTTGGAAGGATGTCTAGCAGAACTTCATCAGAGTCAACTATAAGCTAACCCCTGGTTTTAGTTATGGATGAGCGAATTGGAAACATCCATTATGTTTGTATGTTTGCAGATAATATTGTTAGTGATTTTTTATAACAACTTGATTAATGTGGCTATAATCAGGCTTTGAATCACTAACAAAGTATTGGAATAGATAAATGTTTGGATAATTGTAATAAAAGAGAAGAGAGAGAAATTATGAGTATTTCTATTGGTAATCTTGTGTAAAAATGGGTGAGAATCCCTTTATTAAGTGTACAACTCACATATTTATACATTTGCATGTGATGAGGTGTCATTATTTAAACTTATGTGGAAGGACACTTGTCACTTATAGCCTTAATACAAGTGCTATTAGCCTATTTAAGGTAACTGCATACGGATGTCTTTCCTGATCGCGGTGACAGGCTGTGTCAGGTGGGACGAGCAGCTTTGACATGGACTCCTTAGAGTTCAGTTCTTGGGACATGGTGGGGAACAACTTGTGCAGCTCTTCTAATCATCTTGCTCGCCTCCTGCTCGTCCCACTATCACCTCACCGCTTGGCCCTTTTCCCGGGGTGATTACCTTTGGTACCCTTCATCTTGCTCGCCCTAGCAATACTTGGTCGTCTCTTATACTATCTTGTTCGCTTGTCAACAATTGCCCCCCGGCCTGATACCCAATTTAAGCACCACATTGATTGGGATTAGGTTGTTAATGGTCAGTGACGTTGTGTTATGTGAAGCGAACAACATTGAGCGATAATAGGACCATTCTTCAGTGAAGACGAGCAACATTGATGGCGAACACCTTTGTGGAACAGTTGCCAGAGACGTGGTGTGGGGTTCGAGGCATCATTCTTGGGGCGTGCGCCAGCTTGCATGTTGAAATGCGCGCCAGTCAATCAAAATTCAAATTTTTTTTTTTTAAATATACCCTCCATTTACGCATTATTTCATTTGTAAACTTTCCATTAAATGCAAATAAGCATTTTTCCTTTTGTTACACTCTTTCCACTCCCTTCATTTCTAGAGTGCAAACACGTCATTCTTTGCAAAATTTTCTGGCGAGTTTGATTTGTTTATCTATGGCAGCAAATTTCGCCCACTCATCAAGGTATGTTTATGCTTCTTTTCCTCAATCTATTCTTTCTTTTCTTGTTTTAATTTGCTTTGCTTTGGATGAGGGGGGGGGGGGGGGTTTCTACCTTTGGGGACTGTTTCAACCGTGACTTGTCCCACCTTTACGCCTTCCGCCGCCGTCTGTTCATCTCTCACCCGTAACTGGAGTATAGGCATCTCTAAATTTCTTCCTTCTTCCTATTTAATAATCCCTCCACCATGTCTTCCACTATTTAATAATCTCCGGGGAAAAGGCCTCTCGTGGAGGAGGGTCCCATTGCATGCCTCTCGCCTGTCTGCCTAGAAGAATTGGATCCCAACACAGCCTCTGTTGTTCGCTCTGTGGAAAAAGAAGTTGCCCAACATTCAGGTGAACAAGACGTGAACCAACCTATTGCTCGGCAAGGAGAGGCAGGCAATGACCCTATCGACGGCGATTCGTCTTGCGAGGAGGAGATTACCTGGGAGTACCTTGAGTCCATCGACTTTCCAAACCTCAGTTGCCAGAAAAACAGATTCTAGAGGGAATCGAGCAAGAATTTGACTGGGACACCTATTATGAACGCCACGCGAACAACTTTTCAACACCTGCTCGTCAATTCAGAGACGCGAACAAGGCGACTTACTATGGGCCGAGCACCATTCAAAGTGTTGTGATGGAAGAGTTTCTGGATATGATCCCCAAGGATTATAAAATTCTTTGCGAAATTTTCCTGTACGCGCCGGGCCCAAAGGAGAGAGCTGATCGCCCACCCCTAGGCTTGTCCGCGATCAATCTGGACACCCTTCAAGTTGGGCCAACGTTGTCTTTCAATCCCTTGGTTGGTCGTTTCTTGTTTGAGATGAACCTGCCCATCACCCAACTTACTCCTAACGCGTGGAGCAGCTTGCTCGCGCTTCTTACCGTTTTTGGGTTGGAGGGTTATAAGAACAGACTTACCCCTGCGGAGATCAATTATGCGCTTTGCATCACCAGGTGTACAAGTGAAGGCAAGGTGTGGTACTACCTTAAAGCGCGAACAAAATTAAGGATATTTGAAGGGATGCCCAACAATATCCGTGGATGGAAAGAACAATTCTTCGAGTGTGAGTATGACGAACAACTGGAACTAAATTTAATGTCTCCATTCTAATTTGCAGGTCCTTTTGCCCAACGTTGGCGGCGATCAGGGATATCAAAAGAGTTCAAGTTCATCATCACGATTGTCTGTCGCCAGAACGTGAAGTATAGTACTATCGAGCACTGGAGCAAAGAAAGTTGCAGGCGAACATCTCATGTGGTCACCCCTAATCACCACTTGGTTGTGCGAGCAGCAGGTCCCTCAAGTATTCATGCTCGCTACATTTCAAAGACCTTCACTACCATTTCTTGAGAAATTTCCCAACTCAAGACTGTTCGTCTTGTTTGTAGCTCCGAAGGTCACTATCGCCTTCTTCATTTGCTTCTTTAAACCGAAAGATCCAAAGCATGGGGCGAACAAAGAAGGATCCCTCTTCCACCATCCTCGCCATGCAGAAAAAACATGAAGTTGGATCCGATAGCACTTCTGCTCGCCCTTCACCAACTCCCAAAACAAATAGGGGTGGAGATAGGATTGAGCGAACTTCCTCCCCTTCTGGCTCTAGTTGTCGTCTTCATCGGGGGGAAGACTCTCGTGTCTGTCGCGAGGAGGAGCCCCCGGCTAAGAAATCGAAGCAATCATCGCTAGTTGCTTCAGATCAATCGGATCAATGAGAGCGCTCTGAGCGAACAGCTACTGAGGTAGTGTCTACTCCAACTTCTTCCTCGCCATCTTCATATGGCGTACAACTATTGGATACCACTTCATGGGATGGGATCCTGCTTGCTCCTAAGAGTATGTACTCTTTCTCTTACTTTAAAGTTCTAATATAGAAAAAATTTCTAAGTTCTTGTTGGTGATGGTAGGTGTAACCCTGTCAACTTCCCAACACGCTGCGAGGTTGTTCACCAATTTTCTCTTGCTTGCGCCCCCATCAATATCCTCGATATCAACAATGGGCCGTTCACTGGACCTAGGCCCAAGACTCCAACATTCATCGCCTACTGCTTTCTGATAACTTGCGCCTAATGATGCATTATGCAAGTGGCACCTTGATCGCGGCCCAACGATCACTTGACAAGGTCGCTTCCATGCAGCTATCAAACAAGACTCTGGTTCAAACGGTGATCAAGGTTGGCGAGCAGAAGAAAGACGCTGAAAAGAAGGCCCTGGATATGGAGGCCAAGGCTAAGGTTGCCTTGGATGGCGAGCAAGCTTCTCTAGGGATTTGGAGCAGGCTAGAGCTGAGGTTGTTCACCTGAAGAGGAAACTCACTGAAAAGAGGGAGCTAGCATAAGCACAGATGCGCTTTGCAGAAGAGGTGAATGCCGAACTCCAAGATGAATTGAAAATTGTTTGCGAGCAAGCAGCAAGCATCATCTTGACTGCTATTCGCCTTCCACTGTGATCAACTCTAATGGGGAGTCCACGGACTTCGGGTACCTGTGTCCTTATGCTGGATGACCATAATGAAGACATTTGGGAATCCTTGAAGGAGTTCACAGATTTTGTCATATCAAAACCCCCAAAGAATGACACAGTGGCGGACGTCGGGGACTTGACCGATTTTGGGGTAGATCTAAGTGTCTTTCCGCTCGGAGTGAGAATTATTGGTGGGTACCCACCGGTTGAAGAGGGCGAACAGAATGAAGGGGGAGGCGGCAAGCAAGAACAAGATGTCATGATTGATGTCGACAACCTTCCCCCAGTTGCTACTTTGCCAACACTTTGTAAACCCCAGGCGATTAGAGGGTGCACCTCCTTCTGACGACGAGCAGCAGACTCCTGGTGGCAAGCAGTAGTTTTGTTTTTATTTTTCCTCTTTTTTCTTTTTAGGAACTTACTTTTGCTCCCCTTTCATGACACTTTTGTTCGACAGTTTATGCCTTTGCTTGTAAATCTTTCCAGATTTGATTTAATGAAGGTTTGCTCCTGCTTGTCAATGATTAAATGTTTTCATGCTTTTCCCTTTTATTTAATGTTATTGCTCTTAACTTAATGTTACTCGCTTGATTGGTGCTTTAACAAGTTTGTTTTATGTTATTTTTATCCGCGAACTAGCACTGTGGTTCGTTGGCATTGAGTCCTTGTTGGACATTTGCCTATGGGCTTATGGTTGCTAGGAACTTTGCTTTTATGAATGACCACTTTTATAAATTTGGGTGTTTGTAGTGGGTGCTGCTTTATAAAATGTCACTCAGCCAACTTGGGCATATTAAGGCTGGTCGCCTTGAGCTTTAACAATAATATTTCGAGTTTTTTGCCTTAGCCATGGGGTTTTTACTCCTTGGGTTATGTTGATCGCTCCCGTGTAGTTTTTATGCTAGATATAGGTTTATCCATATTCCCAATGGCTCATATTAAACCAAAGTAAAACTTGAAACTTTTCATAAATGAAAATTCCTGATTGCCTTCAATATGCTAAGGGCGAGCATCCTATTAAAAAGGTATACAAATATTGACAAAGTGTACACTTACAACTCTTGTTCCATTGGTAATACCTTTTTAAGTGAGATTGTAGTACTTTTCCGCTCTACGTTTATATGTTGCATTCCTCAATTCTGATGAAATACGAGTTTCTTCTAGTAAATCCTTCCCAAGTGCTATAGCTTTATTGTTGGCCTCTTCGTCAAAGCTGACAACTTTCCATGTTTCATTCTGTATTCCAACTTGGATTACTACCTCAATTCCAAAGACTAGTGTAAATAGGGTTTCGCCTGTGCTTGCCCTGTAGGACGTTCTATAGGACAACAAGAGTTCCGGCAACTCATCTGCTCAACTGCCTTTCTTGTCAATCAGCCGGACTTTGAGGATGTGTTTCAGAATTTTATTGACTGCTTCGACTTCCCCGTTGGATTGTGGGTGATACGGAGTTCAGTTGTGTGTTATAATATTTCACGAGATGCAGAAATCTCTCATCTTTTGTTCGTCAAACTGTTTTCTGTTGTCTGTCACGATCGACTGAGGTAATCCAAATTTGTAGATGAGTCCCTTCCAGATAAAGCTGATCATTTTTCCTGAGTGATTGTTGCTAGCGCTTCTGCCTCTGCCCATTTTTTGTAGTAATCTACCGCGACTACTGCAAGTTTGACATTACCTTTTCCTAGTGGGAATGGTCCAATTATATCAATCCCCCATTTTGCAAAAGGCCAAGGTTGGATACAGATTTTAACTCTTGTGCTGGAGTGTGAATGTTGGGCGCAAACTATTGGCACTTACGACATTTTCGTGCAAAGCTGATGGCGTCTTTGCGCAGTGTTGGCCAATAGTATCCTTGCCTTATTGTTTTGTAGGCCAGAGCTTGCCCCCCAGCGTAGCTACTACAGACTCCTTCATGGATCCCCTCTAGTGCACTTTGGCCCTCTTGTTGTGACAAGCACTTGAGTAATGGCAGGGATAATCCTCTTTTATATAGTTTCCTATCAACAAGGGTGTAACTGGCGTCGAAGGGTTTTCAGGTTGTACTCCATCAGCCAAGTATCTATTGATGGGTGTCCTCCAATCATCCTCTTTCTGCCCCCATTCAACGTTTGATTTACTTTGTAACAAGACTTTGAAGGGTTTTGAAGCTTCGTGATGGTTACCTCGGTAAGCTCTACACCATGACTCGTTGCTAATCGAGCTAATGCATCTGCTTGTGTATTTTATAGTGGTATTTGTTCTATATAAACTTGCTTAACAGAGATAGTAAGTGTGCCACGATCTTTTGTAGAACATTATCTATTCATCTTTTGCCTCATACTCTCCTCGGACTTGGGATATTATGACCTGTGAATCTCCGAAATTTGTAGCTGTTTTACCCCCACAACTAATGATAGTCTCAATCCTTCTATTAATGATTCGTATTTTGCCTCGTTGTTGGTGGCCATGAAATCTAATCTGATAGCAGATGTGAACACTTGTCTCTCGGGGTTTATTAATACCACTCCTGTTCCGGATGCTTTGTTGGTGGAGGATCCATTAATGTTGAGATGTCAAGGATGACTATGTCCTCTCGTCGGACCTTGAGGGTAGATTAACTCAACTATGAAGTCGGCTGGAGTCTGCCATTTGATCGTTGTTCGAGGTTCATATGTTATCCCGAATTGGCTTTTCCCTAGTGACCAATTCATTAATCGTCTTGAGGTATCGGTTCTATGCAGGATTTGTCGTAGTGGGAACATTGCTAGTACCTCCACCTGGTGGTCATAGAAGTAGGGTTGAAGTTTTCTGACACTCATCACAGGGCGTAAGCCAGCTTTTCTGTTGGGGAGTATCAAATTTTTGCTTCGTGGAGCGCCTGACTGATATAGTATATGGTAGGTGGAATTTCCCTTCTGCGTGGACCGACACTGAGCTGATGGCGACTTCTGACATCGCCAAGTATACGTACAATTTTTCTTTGGTAATAGGTTTTGCCCGAATCTGCTGGTTACTCAGGTATTCCTTCATATCTTCTAACGCTCATTGACATGCCTCGGTCCATCGGAATTCATCTTTGTTCTTTTTTATGGTGTTGAAGAATGGTTTGTTCCGGTCCCCAGATCTTAATATGAATATGTTCAAAGCTGCTAGGCACCAGTTAGTTGCTGCACCTTCTTGATGGAATTTGGTGGTTCTATATCCATGATGAATTTGATCTGGGTTGGGTTAACTTCATGTCTTGTTGGCTTTCAAGAAAATCCCAAAACTTTCTCGAGTGTACTCCGAAACTACTCTTTTTTGTGTTCAACTTCATGTTGTAAGCTCTCAATATTTCGAAGGTTTAGGCCAGATGTTGAAGGTGGTTATCTTTTTGAGCACTCTTCACGACATATACTTCCACTGTATGGCCAATTTGCTTGTCGAACATTTTGTTTACAAGCCGCTGATAGTTTGCCCCAGCATTAATGAGCCCAAATGACATCCTTTTCCAGCAATACACGTTCTTGTTGGTGTAGAATGACATATCTTCTTGGTCATCTAGATGCATCGCAATTTGGTGGTATCCAGCAAAGGCGTCCATATATGTCATGAGCTCATGCCCGACCGTGCTATCTACTAACTGGTCGATCTGTGGTAGTTGGAAGTTGTCTTAGGTTAGGCCGCGTTCAGATTCATGAAGTCGATATATAGTCTTCATGTCCCATTAGGTTTGTGAACCAGCACGGGGTTAGCAACCTATTGTGGGGATAGGTCCTCTTGTATCAACTTATTGTCCAAGTTCTTTACTTCGACTGTTAGCGTCTTGTACTTTTCCGGGCCGAACTTTCTTCTTTTCTTCCTAACGGGCTTTCTTTTGGGGTATGTGTTGAGACGATGACATGCGTGCTCTGGTGGGATCCCGGTCATATCTCGTGTGACCAGGCGAACACGTCCAGGTTTACTTTAAGGAATTCCTCCATCTCTGACATGTGGAGCTCAGGTAATTCTGACCCAATGAACCACTCCAAGTCATCTTTGTCAAGGTTTACTTTGATAGCTCTCAGTTCTTCCACTGGGGTAGCTTGTTGTTTCTTCTCTTTCCATCGGGGATCGTGAATGGGTCCCTCCATGTTGAGTTTATCTTCAACCTGATGGGAATCAAACCTTAAGCGAGGTTCTGGGTCATCGTCGGGGTTGCCCTGTGGTCTGACCCTTGGTGTGATTAGGAAAGAGTTGGTCCCTTCTCTCTTTATCTTGCCCCTCATCATTATGTATATCTATCTGCATTTTCTGAGTTTCATCGTTTTCCTGCTGGGGATCTACTTCCATGGGATCTGCGCCTTCTAGTAATGTGTCTAGCACATTGGGCTCTCCTGTTGGGCATTCTGGAGTACCTTCGAACACCAGCACCTGCGTCGCCGGATTCTATATCTGCAATAAGCATTCTCTGGCCTACTTCTGGTCACATTTGATGGTACCTGCACCTTTAGAGGTCGAGAATTTTACACAATAGTAGTAGGTTGAACAAACGGCTTTAAATTCAGAAATAAAAGGACGACTGCGAAATCCGTTGTAAGAGGATGACTAGTCTACCATTAGGAAATCTGCTAGCATGGTCACCCTCTTGGCAGGATTCGGACGATACAAGCTCGACTGACAACTTAATTGTCCCTATAAGGATAGTTATTGCTTCCCCGAACCCTACAATTTTATGGTTACAACCTTCGATATATGACTCATAATCGCCTAATTTGTCTAATGTATTCTTGAAAGAATGTTGTGTAGGCTCCAGTATCCACCAGCAGACAGTGAACATTTGTGTTCATGATGTTGACGCTAATCACCAACGAGTCGTCGTGGGGTGTGAGGATGCCTTTTAGGTCCTGTTGAGAGAAAGTAAGTTCCACAGTTGGTTTAGCTTGTGAACTTGCTCCCATTTCTTGTACTTGGTTTATAGTCCGAAGTTCATCTTCTCGTTGTCTTTTTGATGGTAGGGCTCTCTCATCAGTAAATCCCCAGGTGCTCCCATTTCTTCCAAAACTAAGATTTCCCTGTTGGGCTCCGTTCGAGGTGCTGGCGGCGCGCGTGGTGCCTTCCTTATATGCTGTTGAGGTCTCCCGCCCTGTTCTTCATCATCGTCACCTGAACATTCCGGTTCCTTGACCCTTTGTCTCTTGACACGTGTTTTTTTAACAAAATCTGTCAGCTTACCCTCCTCGTAGGATCGCTAAGGTTGTTTCAGCAAGTCTCGGCATTCACTTATGAAGTGTCCAATGCTCTGGTGGTAGACACAGTATTTGTTAAAGTTTAATTTGTTTAGTTCCTGTTGGATCCTCCCGGGAGCTGAAAGCATGTCCTGATCCTTTATTGTTGTAAACACCTGGTCTACTGACATCGCCAAAACCTGATTAAGCTTTTCTTTGTACTGTGTTCCATCAGCAAAGAATTTAGATTTTTGGGGCCTTATATCTACTACCAGTCTGCTTTCCGTTAGCCTCGTCTCCTAATTCGTTTTGTAGCGTCTCCTGCATGGCCACATATACTCCGACTTTGTGGCAGAACTGTGCGGAGGTCCTTGGGCATGATAGATGCATCTCCTTCTACGGATCTGTGCCTTTCCTTAATTATGCCATGACCTTAACTATTTTTGTGTCCTCACTAACGGGTTCTCTCTACTAGTATTTTGTTGAACCTCTCAAAATACTGTTGGTCCGATTCTTCACTCCCTTGAGTTATGTTCGCGAGTCTGTGTTTCTGTGTGAGGTAAGTTCCGTAACTGGAGAAATGTGAGAGGAATTCCCGTGTCAGTTGTCCAAAAGATTGTATGGATCCTGGTGCCAAGGAAGAAAACCATATATGAGCCTTGTCTCCCATTGTGAGTGACAGGTTGTGTCAAGTTGTAAGCTAACTACATCCGATGTCTTTCCTGGTCGCGGTGACAGGTTGTGTCAGGTGGGTGAGCAGCTTTGAGATGGACTCCATAGGGTTCAGTTCTTGGGACATGGTGGTGAACAGCTTGTGTAGCTCTTCTAATCATCTTGCTCGCCTCCTACTTACCCCACTATCACCTTGCCACGTGGCCATTTTCCCCTGGGTGATTACCTTTGGTACACTTGATCTTGCTCGCCATAGCAATACATTGGTCGCGTCTTACACTATTTTGTTCGCCTGTCAACAAGTATCATCTTAAGTGATGAAACCATAGAAGTGTACATATAGATAATATGGGGCTCTTGAGGTTAAGGATTTCAGGATTACTCTTAAAAAGGGAATTTAGTCCTTGCCTGAAGTTAGAAGAAAATGGTCAAATTGAGATAATTGGGGAAGTCCTAGAGTGTGAAACTTTTTGCCAAAGAAGAGGGTCAAATTGAGATAAATAATAGGGAAGTCCTCGAGTGTGAAACTTTTTGCCAATTAAAAACCTATTTGAAAAATAGGGACACTTGAGAAGACAGAAACCATAGGATTAAAGCAAGTTGATTGATTGAATTGGAGAATGACAATATCCTATGCTACATGAGGATGCCCATGGGTTTGAAACAAAAGTGTTATAAGATTATTGTCCAACCTATACTTAATGGCTCAGATTATTTGGCTACTGTAGGATAATAATATGTATAAGATGGTAAAAGTAGAGATGTCCATGTTAAGACGAATAATGAGAACATGCAAAGGTAACCCTAAGAATGAAAAGATTATGAGCCATATAGTAGCGTATAGCCCTTGTGCTCATTGGTTCTATCATTCTACATGAAGAATGAAAAGCCATCCGAGCCGGGTGCTTTGTTAACTACACACTGAAAAGCTTGCTTTTGAACTTCTTCTAGGACTGACCTCAAGAACAGAATTAGCAGTCTGAGATAGGCTGCCTCTCTAATGGAACCTCTATACCAAGGAATCATGTTATTCAAATGAAAGCACAAATTGACAGGGATAAGTTTCATTATTGCAATAAACTGATCATCTCCTCTTATAGCATCTATAGCAATAATTAAATACTAAGAAGAGAGCCATTAAAGCTAAAATCAAAAGAAAAATAAATTCAATCAAGCATCAAGTGGTACTAATTGGTCTTACTTTCCTTCTCTGGCCAATCAAGAATCAATCAGTGTTAATTGGTCTTCCTTTACTTCTCTGGTAAGTCTTGTCATATGTCTCTTCATGGGTTGGAATTGGGAAGGTTCCAGCACCCTACCCTCCAAATTGGACCTTGTCCTCATAAGGACTCTATCTCGATCAGACACGATTGAATAGCTTGCTCCAAAATGCACTCATTAGGACTCTATCTCGATCAGACACGATTGGTTTACGAAACCCATGCATAACATATGTCACAAATAGATCGACCACATCTCTTGTTGTGTAGGGATTGCTCATTGCAATGAAATGCGCGTACTTCGATAGCTGATAGATGATCACCATTATTTTATCTTTCCCTTTAGACTTCAGTAGTCCTGCTATGAAGTCCATAGAAATGTCCACCCAAATTTGTGTCGGGATGGGTGAAGGGGACAAGAATCCCACGGGCAACTGGCTCTCTAATTAGTTTCATTGGCATATATCACAGGAGTGAATGAATGCCACCACATCCTTCTTCAAACCCGGCCACACAAGAGTTGTGAAATGCGTTTATATGTTCGAAGGATCCCTGTGTCCTCCGTACACCGTGGAATGGAACTCACGTAACAACCTTACGCGAATCTCCCTTGCGGAACACAAATGACCTTTTTCTTTGCTTGCATATGGGCCTTGTCGTCCTTTCTTATTGCATCCTCTGTTTGTTTGATAGGGGTCCCAACCCAGTGTCTTCACATGTCTCGAATTCGATATCCTCCTAGATCCCCACAGTTGCGGTTGACACTGCCATTGCGGCTATCTCTCCTTCCAAAGTCGCCTTGCAAGATGATGCATCAGTTGCGTTTCTCTCTCCCAGGTCTGTAGACAATCTCACAGTCAAACCCTTTGAGTTTTGAGATCCACTTTTGTTGTTCGAATCCATTCTCTGATCAAGCAAGTGTCCTAAATTATGCTTGTCATTGATTATCTTGAATCTCTCCCTATTACCTAGGGTCTCCATATCCGAACAGCCTCTAAAGTGGCCAAGATTTCAATTTGTCTCATGGCTTGCTTCAAGTCATCAAAGGCTTTTTGTGCTGCCTCAGACAAATTGAAATTATTCTTTATGGTCAAGTTGTTTAATGGCCTTACAATCTCCCCAATTGAGCATAGAACTTGCAGTAGTACCCCGCTGATCCCAAGAACCCCTTCAATTCCGTAACATTGGCGGGTCTTGGCCAATCATGAACTTCTATTTTTCATGGGTCGACTTTCATCCCTTCTGTCAATATTAAGTGGTCGAGGTATTCCACATCTTGTACCCCAAACGCACAATGAGAGTTTAATAACAAACTGATTATCCATCAATATAGTTAGTACTACACGTAAATCTCGCAAATGTTCTTCCCACAACTTACTAAACACCAAATTGTAAAGAGTACGCACTTTCACAATTATGGCAGGAAATATGTGACGCATAAACGCTTGGAAGGTGGATGACGCATTGCTCAATCTATTTCTTTGAACCTCTCTCTTTTGATGAACCACGGGAATTGCACCAGAATTCTCGTGCCCCTCAACATCCGTTGCTGAGTCAACCACTGCGGTATCAATCCGGACTACCACGACATCTCTCTTGCACTCCCCTTTCATGGAACCTCTCCCTGCGCCACCCTTCTCGATTGCGCGCTTGCTCTCGGTTGTCAAGTCGGAGTTAAACGGTGCGCAAAGAAAAGGTTCTCAAACCTTTCCTTGTTTGAGACCATGTTGCGTGCAAAAGAAGTAGATGATCCTTCTCAAACGCTTTGGTGCCAAGTTATTGAACCTCTATACTGAGATTCAAATGAATGCACTAATTAACAGGGATAAGTAGCAATATTGCTGTAAAGAGAATACTAATTTCCTGAAGATTTTGACCCTCCTGTCAGTTCAAGGAGTCAGTTTGGTAGGTTCTTTTACCAAGAAAAGTTCAAATTATCTCGTGGTTGTTGGGGCAGTTCCTTTCTTGTGACCTGTTACAAAGATGGTGTTCATCCATCTGTCTATACCTGAATTGGTGAGTCTTTAGCAGGAATTCAGAAAACCTGGATCAGTGTCTTTGCATTGTTCATGTTCACTTTGTCTTTGGCATAGTGTATTTAGCAGGAATTCAGAAAACTTGGATCAGTGTCTTTGCATTGTTCATGTTCACGTTGTCTTTGGCATAGTGTATTGAGGAAGAAGGGCTTATCCGTGCTCGGTTACTAAACTGCTTTCATCTAACGTTGGTAGCTTTATTACTACAAAAGGGTCAAGAATTTTTTGGTGAGTTATAGGCTCATCTTTGAGCTGTTTCCTTTGGCTCAAGAGAAGTAGAAGAAATTTTTTAGAATAATGAGGTAACAGAGGTAGTGTAGTACAGGTTTAAAGTCAGATTTATTACTGTGTCTAGCTGAATGTGTTCATTATTGTGGGGATGACTTGTCCCCTTGTACTTTTTGTTGGCCCCTAAAACAGGTTTTAAGGAAAATGACTCTAAACAAGTCTAGAAAGAGGGGGTTGGGGGGGTTGAATAGACTTGTAGAACACTTAAAACTCAGACGACCTCAGTTGATCTGAGTGGGCACAGCTGAGATGGTAGACTTCAGCTGATCTGAGTGGACCTTAGCTGATTTGGGTGGACCTTAGCTGATTTGGGTGGACCTCAGCTGATCTGGTCCTCGTCTGATTGCATATGGTAGAACACTTAAAACTCAGACGACCTCAGTTGATCTGAGTGGGCACAGCTGAGATGGTAGACTTCAGCTGATCTTGGTGGACTCAGCTGATCTGAGTGGTCCTCAGCTGGTCTGGGTGGACCTTTAGCTGATTTGGGTGGACCTCAGCTGATCTGGTCCTCGTCTGATTGCATACGGCTCTTCAGCTGGTCTTCGACTTCAGCGGGG
Organism: Prunella vulgaris; assembly: GCA_026898435.1. Taxonomy (NCBI): domain Eukaryota; kingdom Viridiplantae; phylum Streptophyta; class Magnoliopsida; order Lamiales; family Lamiaceae; genus Prunella; species Prunella vulgaris. The sequence goes on from JAPKLY010000193.1 coordinate 95,697, forward strand.
TTCTTCTTCTTCACTTGAGTTCAGCTTCATCTTCAAACATGTCAGCTGCCTTGATCTTCTGTCTTCAATGGATTGGCTAAGTCTTCACAAAGAATTTAGCTGACCTTCTTCTCCATAAGCATCTTCGGATCTTCTAGGCTGCAAGGTTCCCCTTACATAATACCTATCTAATCCTAGTCTACTCGACAGCTGACTAACAGGTTCAGCTGGTCCTATTACAAGCTAAGTTAGTTTACATATCATCAAAACACACTAACAAAATATCCTAATACTTTTGTATTTGTTAATCTCTTCTTTCTTTAAAATGAATAACGGATATGCAAACCCTCCGTATCTGTTTTGGCTCCGAGGAATTGCTTCTTAAGTCTTTATTATTATGTGTACACATTATTTTGCACCTTTTAGAACTTTTTATTGGAAAAAGATCAAATTTACCATTCTGGTTGTTTTCTTTCATTTAATGGTGAAAGCAATGTTGTTCTGGTTGTATAGGTATCCCAAGAACCCATTCTATGGGAAAAATTACTGATTTCAGTGCTAGCATTGCATCGGAGCTACCCAATTCGGAGGAATCTATCCGTAGAGGAGAATATGCTGTCATTCGAAGCCTTATTCGAGTTCTGGAGGTACCAGATTATATTACTCTTGTATTTATTTGCTGAAAATATTTTTTGGTTTTTTTCTTTTGAGAATTTATATTGACTTAAAATTTTCCTTAAGGGTGGTGTTGAAGGCAAAAGACAGGTTGATAAGGTCATCGATAAATGTGCATCTATGCAGGTTACTGGTCTTAGTATTTTCTTGTGGATACTCAGTTCTGGTTAGAACAAATGATTGGGATATCTGAATGAGTCCTGGTACTATATCCAGTAATTTTAGTTGTTGTTTTGTGTTGATTTTAATACAGAATCTACGTGAAGCAATTTCATCCTATCGAAGTAGTATTCTTTGTCAAGCTGATGAAATGAAGAAGGAAGCATCACTTTCCTTTTTTGTGGAGTACTTGGAGAGATATTATTTCCTTATTTGCTTTGCTGTATATCTTCACACAGAAAGAGGAGATCTTTATCCTATGTCTTCTGGTCAGTGTAGTTTCACTGAGTGGATGAGAGCTAGACCGGAGCTGTATAGTATATTACGCAGGTAATGAGCTATTTGCTTTTATATGTGTCAATTTGATGTCGCAGATCTCTTATTTAAGTGAATGTGAGATGATGTTCTTATTAATTCTTGTCCTAAATCTCTTTATGTTAGCATCTGCCTAACATTTCATATGTATGAGATATTTTTTGGCAGTGCATGAATTTATCCGTCGGTATTTCTAATAAACAAATATAAACCCTTATATCCTGTGCTCTTAATTGTTTGATTTTGATCAATATGATAAACCACTGATTTTAAGCATTTTTATTTTTACTATTTAAAATAAAATATTTGGGTTCTTGTATATAATGTATAAGATTCAATTTTGAAGGGTATAATATGAATGGAATTGAAATGGCAAAGAGTTGATCAGTTTGAGTGAATCTATGAAAAGACAGTTTAGGCTTTGGGCGTACAAATATACTACTAAGTCAAAGATGTTGGGTTTGAAGGTGATATTCAAAGAGTTAAAAGGAAAACAGATAGGAATACTGACCAGCAATGTCTTGCTTGATTGAACATGTGGTTATGAGGGCTGTTTGCACATATTGATTACGGCATGGACGTAACGTTAAGGTAAATATCCGTTACAGCAAGATGACTGAGGATATTTAAAATGAAATTCCAGTAGCTGAGTCTAGTGTAGGATGTTAGTAAGATAGTTCTGTCAAGTTGTTCTGGGTTTAAAAATGATTTCATACATCTCATTTGAGGAACCTGGATTTGGATAAACTGCTATTGTTTCCATTGAAGTGCCCTTTGTAATTAAAAAAAGTGTTTCCTTGTCCCATAGTATGTCAATAATACATTTATAGAGTAATTTTTAAAATCTCATAATATGTTAACGGCGTGTGATGCCATCTTTAGATTGCTGAGGAGAGACCCTATGGGCGCACTAGGTTTTGCCAATCTTAAACCATCTCTTGCACAAAGTTCTGATGCTGCAGATGGCCGCCCTTTAGAGATGAGTCAAGTTGCTGCCTTAAGGAATGGAGAGGTTCTCGGAAGTCAAACAGTTCTTAAAAGTGACCACTGTCCCGGTTGTCAACATCCTTGTTTACCAGAAAGATTGGAGGGTGCTCCAAATTTTCGAGAAATTCCTGGATTTCCTGTTTATGGTGTTGCTAATCCAACTGTTGATGGAATTCAATCAGTCATTCAAAGGATTGGAAGCTCAAAAGGTGGGCGTCCAGTATTGTGGCACAATATGAGAGAAGAACCTGTTGTTTACATTAATGGTAAACCATTTGTCCTTCGTGAAGTTGAAAGACCATATAAAAATATGCTGGAGTACACGGTATAACATCATGTCCCTTTTTTTTTATATAATAGAAACTTTCAAGATGTGACATCTTTTATGGTCATGCATATACAACCAAATGCTGGCATATGATATAACTTGAGAACATGTTTTTCTCTTTCTTATCTTTTCTGCTTTCCAGTAAGATCCGACAGAATGGTGGCTTCTTGTCTGTAGATAGATAATATCACTACCTATTTGGTCACTTGTTTAGGAAAAAAGCAACATATATCTTTGAAAATTTTCCTCTCCAAGTCAAATTATACTTTAATTTGAGTTGTCCAATTCATGGTGAATGGTTCATAAGCTGTCTGTGTAGCTAAAATTTTCAACCCCACCTGCACCCCTGAGCTTTATGACTGGATTTAATCTTCTTAATGATCGTTGAGTGGTATAACTGAAGTTCTCCTATATTTGACTGAAGTACTCGTATATTTGCATTTGTAACAGTTAGTACTATGCTTAGACCTGTCTTCCATCTTGAATGAGAAAAATGAAAAATCTCACTCCGTAGAGTGCCAAAAATTGATTCAATGCAGTGTGTAGCTTGCTCTATATGGTACTGAATTGGGTTGAATACTTACTGGCTTAATTTGAGTGATGTTGATGAATTCGACACCTTGGATTGATGGCATGATTACATTGTAATACCCTTTTTTTATACTTTCCAACTGGGACTGCAGGCCCAATATGTTTCAATGGTGCATTGGGCATTCATGTATTCAGAAAATCCTTTTGGTTATGCTCTAAATTGAATTCCATTGTTATGTAAAAATTTATAAATCTTTATTTCTGTTCTTTAAACTTTTCCTTTTTGTACTGTCTTCCCTTTCTAGTTAATGCACAAACAATAATATTACCATATTTTTTAAGAAAGATTTTATCTTTTCTATAGCTATATTGTCCTACTTTTTGTGCTAAGAAAGTAATGATTTAGGCTATCTGTGTCTAGGGGATTGATTGTGAAAGAGTTGAAAGAATGGAAGCTAGACTGAAGGATGATATTTTGCGAGAAGCTGAACGTTATCAGGGTGCTATAATGGTCATTCATGAAACTGATGATGGACAAATATCAGATGCATGGGAACATGTGAAGTTGGATGCTGTTCAAACTCCGCGTGAGGTATTTAGGTGCTTTGAAGCTGATGGTTTCCCCATCAAATATGCCCGTGTTCCCATAACTGATGGAAAAGCTCCTAAAGGTTCTGATTTTGACACATTGTCCATTAACATTGTATCTGCCTCCAAGGACACAGCTTTTGTTTTTAACTGCCAGGTAATTACAGTTTCATATTTCAGATAACAGTTGCATGACCCAGATCATAGCAACTTTCTCACATTTCTAAATATATACTCCCTCCGTTCCCCTAACTTATTCCCATTTGTGTGGGCATGGGTTTTAAGAAAAATGAGATAAAATAGATAAAGTAAAGATATTGTGGAATAATTGTGGAGTCCACAAGAGAATAAAGTGATTTTTTGTGAGTGTGATAATAAAATAATATTTTCTAAAAGAGGAATGAGAATAAATTTGGGGGACGGACGAAAATGGAAAGTGGAATAAATTTGGGGGATGGAGGGAGTAATAGTTAGTTGTGTTAGCTTCTTCATTGTTAAAAGTTTTATACAGATGGGGATTGGAAGGACAACAACTGGTACTGTTATTGCTTGCCTTCTGAAGCTCCGTATAGATTATGGGAGGCCAATTAGGGTGCTAATCGATGACCCATCACATAAAGAGCTTGGACGTCACAGTGACGAGGAAAGTGAAAATAATTTTCCATCAGTTTCTGCTTCTGAAAAAAGTAGGTCATGGGAAGATTCAGGTCATTCATTTGGGATTAATGACATCCTATTATTGTGGAAAATTACGAGATTGTTTGATAATGGGGTAGAATGCCGAGGAGCATTAGATGATATAATAGATCGATGTTCAGCACTGCAGAATATACGCCAAGCCGTTTTGCAATACAGACAGGTGTTTAATCAGCAGCATATGGAGCCTAGAGAAAGGAGAGTAGCTTTAAATCGTGGTGCTGAGTATTTGGAGCGTTATTTCCGTTTAATTGCTTTTGCAGCATATCTAGGAAGCGAAGAATTTGATGGATATTGTGGACAAGGAGAGTCAAGAATGACTTTTAAAAGCTGGTTACATCAGAGACGAGAGGTTCAAGCAATGAAATGGTCCATCAGATTAAGACCTGGACGATTCTTTACCATCCCTGTAAAGCTTCTTGCAGTTCAAAAACACTCTCAAAGTTGCATATTTTTCTTTACCTTCTGATTGACTGCATGCTAGGTTTCTGAATACAGGAGGAATTGAGAGCTCCCCATGAATCTCAACATGGAGATGCTGTGATGGAGGCAATTGTGAAGGATCGTAATGGTTCAGTTTTGGGAAAAGGCTGTATTCTTAAGATGTATTTCTTTCCTGGTCAAAGGACTTCGAGCCACATACAAATCCATGGTGCGCCAAATGTCTACCAGGTACCCTTGAGGTCATGTTTATAATCTCTTCAGCGTGGTCAATAGTGTACTGCATGTGCTCTTTCATTAAGGGCCTGCATTGCAAATTTTTATAACATTTGTTTGTTTAGTCACAATCAAATGTAATATGTATGTATGTATGTATGTATGTATGTATGTATGTATGTATGTAT
>JAPKLY010000193.1:100809-135535 GCA_026898435.1 Prunella vulgaris
TGTATGTATGTATGTATGTATGTATGTATGTATGTATGTATGTATGTTGGATTTGAGAACGGATATCTACCCGAATTCTTTGTTGAGACGTTTTGCAACAGCAGTATCTGCTTTACCAGCACCATATCTTTTCAGCTTTTATGCATTCCAAAAATGTTGACAGGAATTCTGAGGTGCAAGCAATCCATCTTAGCAACTGTATCAGTTTAGGTGATTATTAAATATGCATGCTTATAACTTAACCTTGAAGATGATGACGACTTTGGATCGTAAGAACTACTCCCTCTGTCCCACAGGAATTTGCACACTTTCCTTATTTGGACGCCCCACACAAATTTGCACACTACTAAAAAAGAAAACATTGATTTACGTGCACACTCACAAACCTATACACATATTTACCCATACACCACTACTTTATATATAAAACACATTTTCCTTAAAAAATATGCCGTCCCGTAGGGTGTAAATTCCTACGGGACGGAGGGAGTGTTTTGTAAGGTATAACCTATATATTGGGCAATTTTATGTGTCTGAAGAATGAGCGCCCAGTAACAATTAAATGTGGATTGCTGATTTTGTCCCATGAATTTTTGTAGTCTGATTCAAATGACTTAGTTTTTGATGCATCTATTCATTTGTGGGAAAGCAAGTCTCACTTTTGAGATTTCTGTGTTTTTAGGTGGATGGATATCCTGTATATAGCATGGCAACCCCAACAATTGCAGGTGCAGAAGAGATGTTAGCCTATTTAGGTGCCAAGCCATTAACAGAAGGAAGTTCTCAGAAGGTAGTTTTAACAGATCTACGGGAGGAGGCTGTTGTTTATATCAACAACATTCCTTTTGTTCTTAGAGAACTTAATAAGCCTGTTGACACACTCAAGCACATAGGAATCACTGGTCCAGTGGTAAGTATTCATTTTCAGAAGTTGTTCATAAGATGGAATTGTACTTTTGATTAGATGGAATTGCAGATAAAATACAACGGAATTCAGTCTCCTATTCTCAACTTACAGGTGGAAAATATGGAGGCACGTTTGAAAGAGGATATAATTTCTGAGATTAGAATATCTGGTGGTAGAATGCTATTACATCGTGAAGAATATAACCCTGCAACAAAACAGGCTAGTGTTGTAGGGTACTGGGAGAATATTTTCGTAGATGATGTTAAGACTCCTGCTGAGGTATATGCAGCTCTGATGAATGAAGGATACAATATTGCTTATAAGAGGATCCCTTTAACTAGAGAAAGAGAAGCTCTAGCTTCAGATGTTGATTCCATACAATGCTGCAAGGATGAGTAAGTATTCACTTATTTGTAAAACATACAATTTTTAATGTCATAAATATAGCTGATATTATTAGCATCTGTCCTCACCTAGCAGATCTGAAATACTATTTAATAAACCTATAGTGTATGAGTTTGTTTGGCTAAGCTTATTTTAATACCTTGTAAGCTCTTACATTATATAAGATGTTATATCTTATATCTGATATTTGTTGAACATGTGTAATGTATGTCAAATAAGATGATGGCACTTTTAAGTTGTTAATAATGGAAACTTTGTGAAACAATGATTCAATTTAAAGGAGTCTTGAAAAATAAAATGGGATCTCTGTGCTTCTTAAAAATCTGTTAGATCCTAACATAGATAAGCTCCTTTTATAACTTCACCAAACAGCTTATTAGGCTCTTCAACATCTTATAAGATACTTCAAAAATTGAATCTTCTCATTAGTTTTTTTTTTTTTAAAGATGATGTCATGATGTATGATGTGGAGACAATTTAAGGTTTTTTTTTTAATTATCCCTCATATATTGATAAAATACCTTCCTGAAGAGTACAATATAAGTAACATATACGATGAGTTATTTAACCTTCTACATTTTGATTGCATGGCACAATTGCATAAACAATTTGCTGTATAGTGTGATGCAAAATCATCAGGGTGCATATGTCAACTGCAATAGAGTTTAGAATCATTGATACCTATCTACTCACTAACCTATTGTGTTGGTTTATTTGTTTCTTTTGACAGCTCTGCAGGGGCATATCTTTTTGTGTCACACACAGGATTTGGAGGGGTTGCTTATGCAATGGCTATCATTTGTATAAGACTTGAAGCAGAGGCAGCTTTAATATCACGTCTCTCACGTTCTATTGGAGTTACATGCTCAATTGATTCACGGGAAGAACATCCCAACTCTGATGATGAAGCACGTAAATTGGGTGACTACAGAGATATCTTAAGCTTGATTAGAGTTCTTGCACATGGTCCTGAGAGCAAATCAGATATTGACACTGTTGTAGATAGGTATTATCTTCATTTGCTTACACAACATCCTGTTTCTCCTTTTTATGTGATGCATGTATAACTAAAAAGAAGGATGATTTTGTGCATTGATCTGCATCAGTAAAATTGAATCCATAAAATCTATGTTCAAACGTAAACGAACAAAATAATTTTTTTGTGGCCAAAAATCAAAATTAAGTAAATCACCACATAGACAATTAAACGAAACTGACTTGTTGTGCATGATCAGTAATTCCACCCTGAATGCATATAAAATTTTAACAAATTACATTATCCTAGTATGCTTGCTGTTGTTTTGTTATCTTTTGGCATGTAAACGTAAATATATCATTTGAATGGAATCGCCTTTCCTGTCAAACTTCATGCAACTAAGTTAATTATTCATTCATGTGTCAAAATCTAGGATTTTCACCTATGTGTATATATATGCATTGTTTTATAACGTTATAGACTAATTGGTTCGTACTGTCATTTAGAATTACAGGAGTTCATTGTCTAAAAATATTTTTATTCTGATTTCCCTTTCTTAATTTTCTTACTCTTTACTCCCTTGAAAGTAGCAGTACTATTTAAAGGCATAATAATTTGCTTCTAGCATCATTTTGAAATAGAGAAGTGAATTTGTCTTAAAATGTTGTCCTAAAATTCATTGTCATCACTCATCATCTTGAGTAGAGTAACAGAGTTGAATAAGAGCCGACATCTGCTTGAATGCGAGTGGAACTCAGATATAAATCGAGTTTGCTTGACCTCAATAAATTTTTAGATTAAATTACACTTGCTGGCTCAAATATTTGCAACACCATTGTGCATGGATTGAAATTGTTGGTGAACTGTCTTGCTTACTTTCTTCCCACATGCTTCAAGTCGATGACTTGTATCACCTACTACCTCTATCGCTTGGATCTATCATTTTCGTACCATCGCTTGCACACCACGTTTCCTTGAAAAAAAAATCCCTACTTCTGCGAGCAACATTCTACATACTGATGTAAACATAAGATATACTCCGCATCAAGTGTCTATATTTTACATGTTAGTAATTTCTCATGCATTGAACATTTTGGCTGCTTTTCTTCTGCAATTAAATCACTGTTTACTCAGTGAAAAAGACATCAAGTTTTTGACCATCTATTGGACTTGTCAGGAAGATGTCCATGCAAAGTCAATATCATTGCTAATGAACTAGATCTGATTTTTTTGTTTAATGGCCCAGCATATTCCAAACTAAAAATCTCATCATGTTTGATGTATTCATAGAGGCGTTAAAAGTTCACGAACAAAAAGGTTTCATTTAATACACTACCAGACTACCTCTAACTAGAATTAAATCTGCATTTGGAGTTGGCAAATCACCTGCTAGTGCAACTGAATAACATAGTTAATCGAAAAAACAAGTACAGCAATTACATTTAACTTTTTTTTTTTTTTTTAAAAGGCTAATATAATGCAGGATATTAGGCAATCTGTAGCATAAATTAAGTATGACCGCACAGCTTTTGTAAAATGGAAAAGGATATTGGATGGAACTCTAAATGGCGTTTATTTTGTTTAATTGTTAAAATGTACTTGTACGAATTAATGAATTTGTTTATGTTGTTATAATCTTTCCTCTAGTCAAGTTTTTTTCTCTGCTTCAGGTGTGCTGGTGCTGGACATTTAAGAGATGATATTCTGTACTACAGCAAGGAACTTGAAAAGCTTTCAGATGATAGTGATGAACAGCAAGCATATATTGAAGATATGGGTATTAAGGCGTTAAGGTTGTTTTTAGTTTCTAGAATAGCCAGATATTTTCATAGCTTACTCCCCCAACCCCCTCTCCATCTCCCCTTTCCACATGACCCACCAGTTAACTGTCTTGCTAAGTATGCTTTCTAATTTTCATTTGTGATCTTTTTTATAACATATGCCTCTATTCCACCCAATTTTCTAAGTCCATATTTTGGTTTTGTCACACTATCTAATTTTGTTTGTGTAGGCGATACTTCTTTCTGATTGCATTTAGATCCTACCTCTACAGCACTTCAGCCACTGAGACGAGATTCACTACTTGGATGGATGGAAGGCCTGAACTTGGCCATCTTTGTAATAATCTTAGAATCGATAGATAAGTTGTAAAAGCAAGAGAATATATAGATGCCAATCTTTCTTGGTGAAATAATAATAATAATAAATATGCATCGACTGAAAGCATATATTTGATGGTCTAACTGGTATCATGCGTGATGAACATTATAATGATTTGAGTACATTTGATAGTCTGGTTTTGAAAGATTCCATGTTTAGTTTGTGATATGCTAACAATTACAGATGCTCGCTCGCTCTTTTTTGTATTCATATCATGTGGTGTTTTGAATTCTTTGGTAAGTCGCTTGTTTGTATTTGGTGAAGTTACCCTGGATGACCTCCACATGCTCAGATCGTTCTCTGCGCTAGCTCTGAAGAAGACATTTCACACGTACAGAAGCGCTACTTTTTCCAATCGTGTTTTATCTGTATTTTAACTAATAAATTCACTAGTTAGTAGTAGTATTATTATTTATATCTCAAATTCTCAGCCCCCTACTTGACGTGAATAATGCATCACAAGTAGTGTACATGCAAATCCCTACTCATTGGTTAACACAACGGAACTTCTAGGGAGTGGAATTCGGAGTTGTGTAGTAATTAAGTTGTCCCCTGTTTTAATCACACTTTGTTTCTTCAAAATGAACTAGGAGATTTTCTGAGCTCAAGTGTTTTATTTGTGGGGCGTAAAACACTTTCTTGGTATTGAAATTGCGTGTCAACATTTGTTATATCTTGGTTTTCAAGATTGTAGGCCTGCAGCTGTCAGTCATGAATTCCTCTACAGAAAAAAAAAGAAAAAAAGAGATGGTATTCCTCCTCTTCAGCAGCGCCCTGTTCGTTTGTTTCTGTATTTAAATATGGGCATTACTTGCCATCCAAAAAACTGTATTTTTGACAAAACATTTGAATATTGATTGTCAGTATATATGAAGTAAAGTTCAACCTTTTATTCAAACATTTACGTCTCTGAACTTGGGGGAATTGAAGAATATCATGGGCTGCGTTGCGCATGATTAATTTGATGAACACCACATTTCACACTTACAAAAAAATTACCTTCTCAATCATGTTTTTTTTAGCTGAATTTTTGCTTCATATATGCAGAATTTTATCTTATTCAAAAAACTTTTTTAATAAATTTGCAAAATAATTTTACTAATATGTAAATTAAAAACTGCTAATATGCAATATTAAAAGTCATGAAAAAATAAAAAATTGACTAAATTTTTTTTATTAAGAGCAGATAAAAAAATATAGTTATGTAAATTAAAAATTAGATATATATGCTAAAATTAAATTATTGATTTTTTCAAAAATAAAAAACTGGAAATCTGTAAAAAATATTAAAAAGTTGAGTGATTCAAATTTTTGACTATTTCCCGATCAAGTTTTGAATTATTTCCGGATCAAGTTGAGTAAAAAGTTGAATTATTAATTTTTGACTATTTCCGGATCAAATTTTCTTCCGCCAAGTATGTATACCACTGCCTTTTATATACAAATGAAACTATTCCAATTTTTTGTTTTTATTTTTTCTGAAAGCAACTATCCTAAAAATCATATGTTTTGTGCGAATTTATTTATTATACAATTAATATTATCGTTCACAATATAAAAAATTACTGTGCCACTAAATAAATATTATGATACAAATAAATATGTGCATTGATATCAAGTTTTTTGGAAAATAATACTCCAAAAATAATATATAATACCCAAAAAGTAATTTATAAAATCCAAAAAACAATTTGTGGGTGAGTTTCAAAATCTAAGGTTTGAAAGTTGGATTTTCTGTTTTGTTTAATTTTCCCATGAATTATTTGGATTTTCTTTTTAATTTAATTATTTACTTTTTCTTGGGGTATTTGTGAGTTGGTCTTGGGGTATTATAAATTATTCTTGGGTATTGTGACTTGTTTTTTGGGTATTACTTATATTTGATCTTGGAGTATTGTTATTTGTTCTTCGGGTATTGAGAATTGTTCTTGGGATATTGAGAGTTGGTCTTGGAGTATTATAAATTATTCTTGGGGTATTGTGATTTTTTTTGGGGTATTTATTTATATTTGTTCTTGGGGTATTGTGATTTATTTTTCGGGTATTGTTATTTGTTCTATGGGTATTGAGAATTGTTCTTGGGGTATTTACTTAGACTTGTTCTTGGGGTATTGTAAGTTGGTCTTGGGGTATTTACTTACACTTATTCTTGGGGGTATTGTGACTTATTCTTGGAGTATTCTAAGTTATTTTTGGGTATTGTATGTTGTTATTAGGGTAATTTTGTATAGAGTTATTCTTGGGGTATTGTAAATTGTTCTTGAGGTATCATAATTTGTTCTTGGGGTATTATAATTTATTTTTTGAGCATTATAAATTTATAAAATTTTAAAATAATAAGTTTAGCTCATATATATATATATATATATAGAGGGATTTTATATTATTATATATGCATTAATTATAAATAATTAAATTAAATACCACATCTATTGCCTCGTTTCTCAGCACAAAATCTCTTGATAAATTAGAGCTGAAATCTGGGGCTTCAGGCTGTGAATTCATAGAAGAGGTGCAATTTTTTATTTTAAATTCAAACAAGATTGAAAATATCTTGCTATACGTACAGCACTCGTTCATTCTATCTCTATCTGTTGAGGCACTTGGTCTTGTTTTTCTTCAACATCTTTCTTGCTTATTTGTTTCAGAGTAATCCCAGAGGCTTCAACTGTTCTGGCAACCCATTCCCTCAATGGCTCTTTTTTTTAAATACCCAAAAAACAATTATTAATATCCTGAGAACAATTTAGTTATACCCAAGAATAACTTCTTAATACCCGAAGAACAAATGTTTGCAATACCCCAAGAACAATTTGATATACCAAAAAATACACAGTGCGGTGTGTAGTGTGAGTTTCTGGAAAAAACAAATTATGTATTCGTTTGGGATTTCGTAGGATTTTAAAGGATTTTTTTCTTATAAAAAAGTCTGTTGGTATTCAATCAGGATTTTAAAAGATTTAAAAACAATCCGCTGGTATTCAATCATGATTTTAAAAGACTTAAAAACAATCCACTGATATTCAATCAGGGCTCATTTGGTTCGTAAGATAAAAGTATCTATCCGTAAAAAACATGCATATTTTTTACGGATAGATACTTTTATCTTACGAACCAAATGAGCCCTCAGGATTTTAAAAAACTTAAAAACAATCCAATGATATTAAAAATATAAGGATTGTTGGGTTTGATGGATTTTGATTGACTTTTTAATGCATTTTATAAATACCAACAATCTCATCAAAACCCCTAGGATTTCGGTGAACTTTTTTAATTAGTGACTTTATTTATCCCCAAATTGATTTATATATGATTTTTTTATTTTTAAGACCTAAAATATTTGTAACCTTATAATTTTATCTCTGCATTTATATTTAATTCTATGGTTACTTTTATTAGTCATGACTCATAATACTAATATCAACGATAAAGTAATTACAGTGACGAGGGCTAATATAATATTTTATACATATATATATACATATATATTAGAATAAATAAAAATAATTATTATAATTAATTCATTAAATATATATGCATATATATATATATATATATACATACATATTGGTTCATTTAAAAACTTTAATATCAGCAAAACGATATTGTTCATCCTAACTTATACACAAGATAAATATATTTTTTTTATATTAGTATTACTATAATACTAATATTATATATTGCATATATCATTAGGTAATATTTTTCCATTGACAGCATTTTTTCGCGGAATTTGAGTTTTGTTATCTTTTATTTTGGTTGCTTTGATTATTCAATTTCGATACTTTTTAACATACACATCTATATACGTGTATATCATAAATAAATATATATATTAAGTAGAAATTAATATATCATAATATAATTCTAATAAAATTACGCATTAATTAAGGTAGGTTTTTTTTATTACAATGGTTTGGGCCAAATTTTTGCCTATATACTGTGTCAAAAGTCATGTAATAAAACAAAAAAGTTCATGCTATCATTGGTAAAAGAAAAATATAATAGAAAAAAAAAGGAAAAAATAAAAAAACAATTTTCATGCATGCAAAATTGCAAACCATACTCTTTAAATTTTGATTAGGAGTTCGTGTATGTTCTAAGTGGGTGAGAGGGTTCGGCTCATGATTCCAAACTACTAAATGATGCTATAACAAGAGCAAGAACGACATTACGATAATGCTTGGAGGACTAATGTAACTATTAGATATGTGAAGGAATGTTATTTAGGATGACATGATATTATAATTTTTTTTTCTCTGTCTTTTATTTTTTATTTTTAAATTCAAGGTATGAAAAAATCTTGAATTAATATCGTATGACACAAATCCATGAAATTCTGCAAAGTCTACAAAGTCCTACAGAATCCATTAAAATCTTGATTTTAAAAGTCTTACAAGATCCTGCAAAATCTTAAAAATCATCAAAATCCTACTAAATCTTTAAAATCTGCAGGACTTTTTTCAGCTAAAAAAGTCTTTTAAAATCCTAATCCAATACAACCCCCCAAATTTAAAATTAAAGTAAAATCCTAGTACATATCATGCACTTGGGTGCACGGAAGTATTTGCGTAAAAAGTTATATATATATATTTGAATAAGTAATTTTAAATGTTAATATAAAAAGGAAGAAAAAAGAAACAAGAATTGGAATTTTTTTTAGGAAAGCTGTAAGGTGGGTTAAATCATGCAGAAATTCTTTAGAAAAGCTGTAAGGTAGAGTGTTTTTAAGTTAAATTTTTTTATGGCGTATCTTTAAATAAATACTTAAAAAATGATTGTATATATAAGTCACCCATATTTATGTATAATTATTAATAAAATTAAACATAATTTATGAATATATATATATATAAATATAAAGAATGAATAATGATATTAGAAAATGTATGATTAATGATATTAGAAAATAAGATTTATTACATTTGTAGTCTTTTTTTCCTAAGCAATTACATACATGGCCATTGCTTTTTCCAAATACCAACTCAGGCCATTTTTACATATATATGTCCTTCAGGTCTTCATTTAATTACTTCAATGCCATGGGCTTCTCTTACCTGACGTCCCATCCAATGTATATAAAGTATTAGCTGTAATCCCTCTTCCATTGTGTAGCTTTCAGACTATAATCCTAGGTTTTCATCCACCTCGGATGTCTACTGTATCAATTGTTTGAATTTCAAAATTTAAATTAGTTCAACCCCGTATGTGTACCATATATTATCTCATCTCAATTCCCGCACTAAATTCGTTTACGCTGGGTTTCATTCAGATGGATGTTCTATTAACGGTGTCGCGTAATTCTGAATGCAGAGCATTGAAGGTTTCTCGTACTTCATCGATTGTTGATCTTGCAAACCAAATTCTGGATACGTGGCCCGATGTAGACCTAGGTATGTTGAAACTTAGATATTCAGTTGGTTCAGTGAGTAATTGTGTTCTCGAATCCGAAGTTGATATGGAAAATATGTTTTCTATATGTCATGCCCTTTCTCAGAAGATAATATGTGTAACAATTTTTCCAGATGAACCATCTGCTAAACCAAAATCTCGTTCAAGTAATAGTGATTATGTTATGGATGATAGTGGAATTCCTGGTTTCTTAGGTGATTCTTGTGTTAGTCATAAGGATAAGGACAGTTTTGTTAGTGCTTCTGTTGATGGTGTTTCAAAGCGTGTGTTGAAACAGACTGTTCTGCCTTAAAAAGTTTGCAAGAAATTCAATCTTACACACGATACTTCGAACATTTTTACAGAGGGGCCAGTGCCCACATATGATATATGTCCCCACACCGAAAGGGATCCCCTTCTATCAGACGGGTGGGATGAACTTTTTTATGGTGGCATTGGTATGGTCTTTAAGAAAGGTGCTTTAGGCTTTAGGTCTGCACTAATTAAGCATGCGACCCTGCTTGGGTTTAGTTATAGGTTTGTAAAAAATCATCCGGAATACATTCATGTAGAATGCCTTGGTAAGCTTTCGTGTAATTGTGATTGGTATATCAAAGCTAGATGTGTGAAGGTATGTATGTGGTTTGAGATTTACAAAGACCATTTCCATCATAGATGCCTCGGTAAGGTTGCCTCTAGAGTTAGAAGTCGTTTTAGTCCTAAGGTGATTGGTGATTTGGTATTAAATGAGGTAAGGACTAATCAAAATATAAGTGGCAGTAGGGTGGTACAGATCATGAAGAATAATTATTGTTGATGTAATTTTCGTAAACGCAATTATGTGGCTATAATAACAACGATTACACCAACAATATGCTGAAATAGACGAACATGCGAGGTTTTATGAGTAAGCAGGTATGTCGTTTATATAAGCTCATCGTTCGAGCAGAACTTCGTTAGGGTAAAAATTTCGTATCCTTTCTTCGAATGAATTCGGTTACATTATATAGGAAATACAAGCTGCTGGATCGTCACCAGCCTGCTTCATCATAAGCTGCTGAACAGCTACCTGCTTCACTATAAGCTGCTGACTCATCACCAGCTTAACAACTGGTGACTCGTCAAAGCGTTCTTCGATCTGGTTCTTTCCTCGTGTTCGATCAATTCTCTTGGACACATCAATCCGGACTTGATTAATTACTTCTTTAAGCACGCAAGTCGATTATTTCATTAACAGTTGCCCCCTAGCCAGATGTTTGTTTGAATTGTTGGATGAATAACGAGCATCAGTCTATTTGGATACTTGCAAGATTTCTCCAGTGTAAGGAAGTAGAGTGAGCTTGAATTGATCTGCCTTTCGCTTTGTCATCTTCTTTGTGCTTGTATTTCCTTGTATTCATGCATAGATGTATGAAGTGTTACTTCGCAGGATTCTATAACCGTGTTACGAATACATAGAAGGACGCTAGAGACCTCGTTAAAAACCCAGCCGTAAACCACCCTTGTGGATAAACCAGTCGTAGGGAAAAAAGAGTACCGTGCAATCCTTCCAGATACCCGTATGTTATTTGAATGCCTGAGTTCGTTGCTCCATTCGTGCGGGTTGAGTGAGCATTGACTTCTTGTGTTTCTTTATACCTGCAAGTAGATGCATTTGTAGCTTTTCGATCTTTCTGGAGATCCTTTGTGTTTTGTTATTGCTGGAATATTCGATGTATGGTTTCTTGGCGAGCACTTCCGTTTGATTGCTTTATGACTTTCATTGTGGTATCGGGCCCTGATTCTTTCATACTGATGGATGAAATTTAGCCAGCTGAGATGCCATCATTCACTCCGGTTGAAGGATAAATTATTCCTGCCGCTGGTGAATGTGCCCCCAACTGTTTGGGCTTGTTTGCTTTAGCAGCTTTGCTTCCTTTTGCGGCTTTCTTTACTCTCTTGATCAGGATGCTTTTGATGTTTTTGTTTTGTTGTTGTCGAACATTTTTAAGGAATGGGAATGATCGTCCTGCCTACCTGTTTATATTGCCTGTTCTTTTTGTGGTGCTCGTTTTCGCATTCTACTTTTTAGTATTCGCGTAATAACCTTTTAGGTTGTAACGATCCGCACTCTTACGTCGGGGCGCTCAGTTGGGATTTTATGCTTTACTATCCATTTGGAGCGTGCACTACGCTGCCGTTGGATTTTACATTTCTATCCCAAGCTATTCTGGAGTGTTTAATGTGCCATTCTGTGGAGCGCGCACTGCGTCCGTTGGGATGAATATTTTTAAACACTGCCGGCCCAATTAGGGTGGACTTATAATGGTCGATCATGCTCAATTTTTGATTGGGATGTGTTAGGTGTCTGACACCGTAACTTATCCGCTCAAGAAGTGCAAGATGCTTTGCTCTCGTTTAGGACATTTATGGTCTCTGATACCTTTTATGGCGCTATATGAGGAGCGTGCCCGGAAAAAGGGCGCATTTGACCAAGAAAGCCACTTTCAGGCAATTTCAAGTAGGACTGCAATCCTTCCTGGTCATCGCTTACCGAAAAAAGATTGTCTTTCACATTCCATTCACCGTTGACGTAACAAAATGCACATCATGGCGTCAGAGACCACAGCTTCCTTTGTCTGATGCTTGTGATCAGTATGAATTCAAGCTTCTTGCTTCTTGATGACTTTGTGTATCTGTCTGCCCCTCAGTGTAGTGTTGAGGCATCAATAGTTTAGCGCTCGCATACATGTTCACCGAATTGTTCGTCTGAGTGTTTGAGCGCCTGCTTGAGTCAGACAACCAGCTAATTGCAACTACTTGCTTGAGTCCTGAGCTGCCTGCTTGAGTTAGACAACTCAGCTTGCCGTCTTTGACCTACCTATCTCCTGATAATCTGTTGTTTTCTCGTTGTAGATCAAGGCATTATAGTTGACATTCCTCCCGTTCAATACTTTCTTATCAGAGAGTAATGGATCTTGATACCGAACTGAACAAACGCAAGATGGACCCTGCCATCTAAAATGGTGGGGTTACGGAAGAAGATAGGAGCTCGAATCCTGGTACCACCGCCGCCTGCGCTTGCCCCAGTTGCTCCTGCTGTTGCACATATTGCTCGGAAATGTCTGCCGAGAAAGTCAAACGCAACAGAGGAAAGAACTGCTCTTTATCAACATTGCTTCATGCCTGAGTGTTTGAGCTGCCTGCTTGAGTCAGACAACCAGGTAACTGCAACTACTTGCTTGAGTCCTGAGCTGCCTGCTTGAGTTAGACAACCCAGCTCGCCGTCTTTGACCTACCTGTCTCCTGATAATCTGTTGTTTTCTCATTGTAGATCAAGGCGTTATAGTTTCCATTCCTCTCGTTCAATACTTTCTTGTCAGAGAGTAATGGCTCTTGATACCGGACTGAACAAATGCAAGATGGACCCTGCCATCTAAAATGGTGGGGTTACGGAAGAAGATAGGAGCTCAAATCCTGGCACCACCGGTGCCTGCGCTTGCCCCGGTTGCTCCTGATATTGCACCTGTTGTTCGGAAATGTCCGCCGAGAAAGTCAAACGCAACAGAGGAAAGAACTGCTCTTTATCAACATTGCTTCATGCTTGCTTCCTTGCCCCCATTCAACTATCGATTGTGATTTATGATCTGGAGTTGAATGATTTGAAATGTTGATTGTGAATTGCCAACCTGCATTGTTGATAAAGATTAGTATAATCTCCTTCAAGAAGGATTATCGCTTCAAGAAGGCGCATTGCCTGTGTAGGCGGATTCATGCCTCTAGGAGGCGCATCGCGGCATCGTCTATAAAGACGGAATAATCTTGCCTTCAAGAAGGATTATTGCTTCGAGAAGGCACATCGCTTATATAGGCGACACGTCTATAAAGACGGGATAATCATGCCTCTGGGAGGCGCATCGTCAATTTGGCAGAATGGACATCACGAATAAAGACGGAATACTTGAGTCTTCGCCTATAAAGGCGGAATTATCATGCCTCTTGGAGGTGAATCGCCTATATGGGAGGCATCGTCAATATAGGCTAGATATCATTGCTTATAAAGACGGAATAGAAGGATCGCGTTGCTTGCTAACCTTTAAGAAGGCTTGTGCGAGTGATAGAGACTTGCTAGCTCGTGGAGCTTTTACGCAAGATTTTACCAGTGACTATAAAGACGGAATAGTCACCTGAATTATTACTCGGAGGCATTTGGTGGGGGCAGTTCTCTCTCTTAGACAGATGCCTCGAGATTTTACCTGGTGATATATCTGTGACTTCTCTTCCTTAGTGTTTTAGGAAGTGTCAATGATACTCTGGTTTATATTGAGATCAAGGTCTTCGTCGTAATAATGTTGATGAAGGCTACTTTCCTCAAGATGGATATATCTTCCAGTATGTGTCAGTTCCTCCAAACTGTTTGTTTGTGCCAGATATTTCTGATGGAATCAGCATATATCTTCTTTGTTGAGGTGCTGACAGCTTGAGATGTAGATGATCGCTTTGGAGTGAACAAAGTGATAAATGTGTCATGTACCAAAGCATGGCTTGAGAGGATGAAAACTCTATTTATCCGGAGATAGTTGGAGTCTTCTTCACGAAATGTGATGACTGGCAATCCTTTGAAAGGAATGCTTGAGGTTGGCTTGCCGTTCCATGCACTTGCTGGTGTAGTATTCAATGTTATGATGATACGCATAATATCTTTACGTGCTAAACCATCGTGCAGGAAGGCATGCGCTTCTTGATTTGTCGTCGACTCTTCTATTGGCGTTGCGCGCTTTCAAATTGGCTCGTCGATGTTTATATTTCAATCTGGGTTTGAAATCTTGGCCGAGAAGGCACTCGTTCGGTCGTTCGCCGTTGAGGTGCCTCTCAGGCGTTGATTCTGCCAGGATTGTTGTGTCTTGATTATGTTCTGCCCTTTGTACGTTCTCTGAATGCTCGACCTCCATTGGTACTACTTTGTCTCGCAAAGTAGCCAACTTCTTGGGTCCCAGTTCAGTTCGTACGGGAGAACTTTCAAGAAACATTTTGCATGATTCTGCAACACAGGAATTTTGCATGTTGTTAATAGCATATAGGGCAGATTATTTTCGCATTTATCTTGTACAAAAGGATAAACTGAAAGTCTTGCCCTTTTGTACAAGACGTATATATATGTGATGAAAACTTCCCCGATATCAGAGTATATGGATTAGGCGATTCGTGGCCTTCTCGTTGGGGATTTTCTCCATCTTCATAAAATCTTTGTTATTGCCGCAACAAGTCTTGAAATTCATCTGTGTTGTGGTTGATACTCTGATGACATGCGTAGTACTTGTTGGGATTCATCTTGCTTTTGATCTTTCAAGGAACAGCTCAGAGTCCCTTGCTATTGATGATATTGTTGGGACGTCGAATGTTTGATCCAGTCGTTGTCCTCCTCCTGCCCCCACTCGATGTTTGATTTATTTTGTAATCAAACGTCGAGGGTTCTTGTAGCTTCGTGTCAGCCCTATTTTTCCGCTGTCTGGCCAATGCATCTGTCTGTGTAATCTGATTGCCGAAGTGAAGATTTTGGTATCTGGGCTTATCAGTACTACACAAGGTCCTGTTGTTGTGCTTGTTGATGATTCGTCTACGTAGAGGTGCCATGGGACTATACGTCCCCTCGTCGGATCTTGAGAGAACGTTAGCTCGACGATGAAGTTGGCAAGCGCTTGTCCCTTGATCGTTGTTCGGGGTGCGTAGGTTATTTCATATTGGCTAACCTCTAGTGACTATTTCAACAAGCGTCATGTAATGTCCGGTCGATGTAGTATTTGCCTCAATGGGAATGTTGTCAATACATCGTCTTCACGTTTAGGTGGAGGCACCGATAGGCAGTGCTCAAATGTCATTTTTCTTTCTTGACATTTTGATTGACCCATCTTAAATCCTTTCATTTTTCAATTTTCCCAGATCAGGGCGTTGCAATTGTATGGAGTCTGATTCTCCTTTGTTCAGCTTTATTGTCGAATGTTGGACTTCTTCTTGAATGGATGTTTTGGGATAATAGGAAATTGAGGCGATGTTGGTGATCATGAGCTTATGTTGCCCTCTGAATGAGTTGATAACTTTGCTTATAGGTCGAACTTTCTACCTTTAGATGATCTATTGTCGGGAAACTGTTCATGATTCAATCGTCTAAGCGAGAAGATTCACACAGTCTTTCACTCTGAATAGATACTCCAGATATTTATTGTGACCTATTTGCTTAGTGAGGATCTAGCTTCTTCACCATCAGATGCCTTGATTTGTCTTGGACGGGTCATCGTTCTGTAACGTCACTCCATGATGAGTTGTGTATTGATTCTTTCTTGTTCTTTAATTGCATTTACTCTCTTCCATCTGCATGAGAAATATGGGCCGGAGCGTTTGATTTGGAGCTTTGGACACTTCTTCTTGAACAAGGTTTGTCAGTCGATGCTTTTGAGTGAAGCACGATGCTTTGGATCAGAACTTCCTTCATATGGATTTGTTGTCAGGTACTAGATCTTTGGCTGGATCTGTGCCGAAATGAATCGATGGTGACAATGGGATTTATAGGGTTGAATCGTCCTCTGGGTGTAGTGACACCTTGGCCTGAAGGTCTTCGATTGCTTTCTTCATTGACAACAAGATTGCATCTGAAGTCTCTCCGCTAGGACGTGGAGGCCGTTCCTCTTGCTTAGAGCGAGGGGAGCCAGACACTCGGTCGCTTAGGTGTGACTTTGTTGGAATCTTAGTTGCTTTTTGAGCACCTTCAGGGCCTAACCTTTCCGTCGTGGGCCAACACAACCGTTCTCGTACTGACGGTTGACTTCGGGACTCTATAAGAATGGGAGCAATTCAGATAACCCTTGCATGTAGTTCTGTCCCACTTGGGCAGCTGGGACTCCAGTGTGTTCTCCAACTGTTGCCTATCTATTATAGCATTATGGATCGTTGTTGAATGCTCCGGTGCAGGTGCTCTTTGGGTTGGATGATTGTTATTCCTTCCGTGCGATGTCACCCGAGTTTGAGAAACTTCTCGAGACATTTTATGTAATGTCAGCTGCTTTCTGATGAGCAGGTGAGCAGACGAGCAGGTGAGCAAGCGAGCAGATGGGTGTAATTTCTTCTTTAGGAGGCGAACAACTGGGTCTTCTTCAGGCGAACAACTCCGAGGATTTCTTCAGACGAACAGGTGACCAGCCAGTGAAATTCTTTGCGGGCAAAACTGCTAATTTTTGTTCTTGAATTCTTCCAGTTGCGAGTGAAGGTCTTCAAGGATGATTGACAATTCTTCTGGAGATATATCAGCAATTTCTTTGCAAGCAAATGTATTCTTCGACATGCAACTGGAATTAATCTTCAAGGCCGCCAATTTCCTGCACTTCTTAGACTGTGATTGATCTCCGTTGTCAGGGCTTCACTTCTTGAATTCAATTGCTTTAGTAAGCAATTCTTCTTTTCTTGTTCTGTCACTTGAATGAATTGTTTTAGCAAGCAATTTTTCTTCTCGTTGCAAATTTAATTACTTTAAGAAGTAATTATTTCCGCTGGGAGTATAATTACTTGAAGAGATAATTGTTTCCGCTGGGAATATAATTACTTGAAGAAGTAATTGTTTCCGCAGAGAATTTAATTACTCTAAGAAGTAATAGTTTCAGCAGAGAGTATAATTACTTAAAAGTAATTTTTCTTCTTTGAAAATTAATCTTGCAATTGAATATAATTTTTATCAAGCGAGATTAATTATTTGAAATGGGCCATTAATAATTAAATTTAATGGATTGGGCTCAAATAAAGACATTGGCCTCAAATGATTAATTGAAACTACTGTGCGGGCATGTAGTACTCTTTGACTTGGTCACCCATGATGAAGGTGGGTGGTTATTATGAACCAAACCCACAAATTTCTCCCTTTATATTTATTACTGAAGCACAGAGTTGTCCCCAAATTATCCATTTGAAATGCCTTTTGACTCGGTCAACTATATGCAGCAACTTCACGCCATTGATAATTAATTAATACGGGCGAATTATTCTCCACTGTGCAGGCATAAATAATCATTATTCACGCGAGCAGGTGAGCCTCCGCGTAGTCCTTCAACCTCAGGTAAGCGAGTATCTGCTTCAGCGGAAAAATTCTAGCATGCAGACGATCCTCATACGAACGAGTGCGTGGGCGAACAGTCCATTACGCAAATAAATCCACGAACGGGAACACCTGGGTGCGAGGGCATTCCCTGGGCGGCGAACAGCTTTGCAGTTGGCGATCAATCGCATTGGCGAGCAGCTCCTTATTTTTACGGCGAGCAGGTCCTTGAGGCAAACAGGTCGAGGGAGCGAGCAGCCCGCGCGCAGCGAGCTCGCGTCGTGGCGGCGAGCATCAGTCGTGGCGAGCAGCAGGCTTGGCGAACAGCTTTCACAATTTTGGGGGCGGACAGCTCTTGATTTTCAAATGATAACCTTCCACCGATTTTGACCGTGGACCACCGACTTTGACCGGTCTACTACCCTTCTTCCAAGAAGACAACAAATATTGAACGGCGTGTGAAGGCGGCCACGTTCACCCTCTCAATCAATTTCTGTGTGTGAATCGGAATAATGGAATCCGATTAACGGCGTGGAGGCAGTTGTGGTAAGTGAACAAGGGAATGGCGGTATGCGACACCGCGTCGCTTCAGTCGGAGCTTGCGTCTGCCGGTGTTACTTCATTGGGGTCGGAATTTGTGTCCGATTACGCGTGTCCAGCAGCCCATATGAGTGAAGGGAGAGAGACGGCGGTCGGTGGCGTCGGATCCTGCCTCCGATTGCGTACATCACAATTTTTTAAGCAATCAAAATGATCTATATAGCATGGTGGTAACCTTTTTGGCAATTGAATTGATTCCTTCAACCACTAAAATATCTTTACCGTCAAAATCATCGGCCAAACTTTGATTTTTCACTTCCACCAGGAAATAAAATTATCAAATTGTTGAAGCAATAATTTTCGGAGGTTCGGCGCCCTCCGATTTAGCATCAAACTGTTGATGTAATTTTAATAAACGCGATTATGTGGCTATAATAACAACGATTACACCAACAATATGTTGAAATAGACGAACATGCGAGGTTTTATGAGTAAGCAGGTATGTCGTTTATATAAGCTTATCGTTCGAGCAGAATTTCGTTAGGGTAAAAAATTTGTATCATTTTTTTGAATGAATTCGATAACATTATATAGGAAATACAAGCTGGATCGTCATCAGCCTGCTTCATCATAAGCTGCTGATCAGCAGCCTGCTTCACTAGAAGTTGTTGAACAACTACCTGCTTCACTATAAGCTACTGACTCGTCACCAGCTTACCAACTGGTGACTCGTCAGAGCGTTCTTCGATCTGGTTCTTTTCTCGTGTTCGATCAATTCTCTTGGACACATCAATCCGGACTTGATTAATTACTTCCTTAAGCAAGCACATCGATTATTTCATTAACAATTATGGCATTGATATCCCTTATATCAAAGGCTGGCGTTCAGCGGAGGAGGCAAAGGACAACTTATTCGGTACATACCAACAATCATACGATGATCTCCGATGGTACTCCGTAGCAGCAGTCCGCATAAACCCTGGTAAACATGTTGTATTAGTTGATTTCTCTTTATGTTATGTTTTCTAAACCGGCCCACATTTAGATGGTGCAAATGCACTAATATTACTACACCACTGTAACACGTCTACAGGGACTGTTTTTGACTTGGAATCAGATCATTCTACCCATCGCTTCCAGCGTGTGTTTGTGGCATTCAGGTCTTGCCTCGATGGGTTCAAACACTGCAGGTCGTTGTTATTCCTTGACGGTACATTCCTATACGGTTGTGCAAAGGGAACTCTACTTACTGCAACCGCCAAAAATGGTGATAACGGTACTCTATCATCATCCTTTTTGCCCGATCATACCTAAATCATTCATGCTTAAGCTATATAACTTCAGTTTGTTCGTTCCCAGTTTATTGCCACACTTTATTTTGTTTCAGACCATAATATATGTTTCAGACCATAATTGTGGTTTGATGTTTGCGTTCCCGAGTGTGTTTAGCTCTCCTAAACATTATTTTTGCCTTTTCCACCTTCTGTGCAACCTGAGGGGAAGATTTGATGGTGGTTTACGCAAGAACACGAGGTACAAGCTAGCTGACTTGTTTAGGGAGTGCGCACATGCACCAAATATCCGTGTTTTTTATGAGAAGATTGAAATTTTCAAACAAGTCGGCGGTCGTGCAGCAGAACTATGGTTATCTCAGTTACCTTACAACAAATGGGCTGTCGCCCATGATCCAAACGTAATTAGATGAGGTGAGATGACTTCCAACGCAATAGAGTCTTTTAACGCTTGGTTGAAGTAGGCTCGCAGTCTACCAATCACACAAATGATTGATCATATTCGCGGAGGTATTCAACTAAGATCAAACATCAGCATGGTCCTTTTTTCTATTATTTGTGCTTTACATATGGTACGCATCTCACATCCCTCCTTTACATCAATTCCAGGCATCAGCAGGTGGCAACTTGATCGGAGCACCAAAGGTTCCCTTTGGTCAACGCTTCTATGTCCTACAAAACATGCTCTCTGGGTTGATCTTTGTTATGAGTCTCGTTCATGGACTGTTGCTCAGCGTGGTGATTGTATTTACGAAGTTAAGAGCTCACCATCTGTCGTCGTTAATGTTCAGCAACGAACATGCTTTTGTTCTCAGTGGCAAACCAAGGGTTTCCCTTGTGTTCACGCGGCAGCTGCCATTTCCCAGGGTGGTTTATCACTAGAACTCTATGTGGACAATCATTTCATGGCCTCTTCTTACCAACTATGCTATATGCATATTATACAACCAATTCCACAAACAGAGAAGTTCGAGCTTCTGCATCTCATCGACAGCAATAAGTTGCTTCCCCCTATGCTAAAGAATCCCCCCGGTCACCCCGAAGAAACTGCGGGTCAGGTCTTATGGAGAGTTATCTAGGGCGTTAAAACATCAAACAAATGTGCAGTAGCTATAGGATCATTGGATTAGTTGTTATCTTTTTTTTCTTTTTGTCACATGTTCTTGATCAAGGATTACGTGTGATTGGTAAAATAATTCCCCTGTTTTAAGTTTAATGGAAGGTTGTCTACTGGTACAACCCCTTTGTGTGTTTCCTACATCACTTTAATTGAAACTCATTATAGAAATCAATGCCATGAATTACAACAATCAACTTCCCTCTTGGTACACATATATATCACTATAATAAGATACATCAAAGTTTACCTCTACTGTGACATGCTTACATGCAGGGGCCACATTTACATTTAAATGATATCTACCCTTCCATACTAATCAGCATTTAATCATGCACAATTAAAAGATAATTTTTTGTTTTTAGAACCTTGAAACTACAAATGCCTCGGTAGTTCAATAATCAACAACGTCACTACGACCGTTATTACATTCGCGCACACGAGCGTACCCAAACGAATGACATAAACCTTCCCTTCGGCAGTCGCTCGCCACCCTTATCCAAGCAGTTTCGAGTCCTCAACGATGTGAACTCGTGGTCTCCAACATCGTCCGCACTGCACGGCATGCACCAATGTGAAAAACCGTGTTCGTCACAGTTGTTGTACAGCCAACCGGGGTTTGCCGGAGTCTCGCTGATGCGTATCGTTGTTCGTCCACCGCATCTCCTGCAAGCTGCCTGTTGACAGAATTTATTAACGGTGTTTGTTTATGTGGCTTTTTAACATATTAATTCTATCAAACAATAATCCAAGATTTTATGTTCTTGGATGTAATATGAGGAGGGAGAGTAGAGAGATAAATATTGTAATGGGAGTTGTATTTATTTTCAGATTGTGAGCCCAAATCCCCTGAATAGTACAAGAGAGGTCTTATTTATAGATGTGTGAGTGTGAGACGGCACCTTACGAACCTATATGGCTTCCGGTGTTGACGAGGGTCCGTAACCCTCGTCCTGGTCCCTTATACTGCTACCTATGTTGTGCCTCGTCCTACTACTATGCCTTAGACTAGATGGGCCTCATTAAAAACCTCGCCGTAAACCACCCTTGTGGATAAACCGGACGGAGGGAAAAAGAGCGCACCACCGGAATCCTATAGACTAAGGGCGAGCTCATGGGCGAGCTCTTAGACGAGTCGGGCGATCTCTGGGCGAGCTCTATTGCCTTGCGTGATCTGTGAGTGTTGCGTGATGATGAACTCTGGCGAGACCTCCATGATGGTATGGGGTGAGCCCTGGGCGAGCTCTAGCACCACAGAGGCGACCTCTTGATTCTTCGAATTACCTCGAGTGGCTCGCCCATCAACAATTACCCCCCAGCTCGCCTTTACCATGGTTTGTGGCATGTGTTGGCGAGCTGGTATAGGACTCTTGGGCGAGCTTTCCCGTGGGTGGGATTCGAGGCGTCACATGCGTTTCCCTCAGCGTCGTTTCCCGCGCCTGTAATCATAACTTTTCAAATTCTTTGCAAAGAGGTCCCTGATCTGTCGGGAATTTCGAGCTTGTGCCCAGCGTCTATAAATAGGCAAAAACGAAGGATTTCCTCATTTTGCTTCCTTCATTTCTCAGAGCGCATTTCTGGTCAATCCTCTGCTCTAGACGCGTCTGCCAAGGTAGAGACCCGGATTCTTCCTCTCTTTCCTTGCTCTTTATTTTCGAACGTCTAAATTATGTCTGAGAACTCTTCGAGCCGTTCCCCCCCGCGTCGAGATTTGGGTAAGGGACAAAGGACCGATGACCTTCCGAACCCTCGAGAGGCACCTGTGATCCTCTCTTCGAGCCCCGGGATGAGCTCTGGGACGTCCCCGAACAGTGGCGAGCTCCTGGGGTTAGTACGTTCTGACTCCAACGAGCAAGCTACAAGTTCCAGCGGGTATTCCCCCCTTCGCGAGCTCTGGGACTACTCTGAGCGAGTTTTTGGAGGGGCTGCGGCCCCGGTCGAAGAAGAAGTCGCTGAGACCGATGTCCGGGAGGAGGTCGCCGAGGCGGTGGCCGATGATATCGTTGCCGAGTTGGTCCGTGAAGTCGATGAAGAGATCGACGGGGATACAGGGACGGAGGTTACTTACGAATACCTCCGTTTCATCGACTTTCCCTTCCCTAAGCTCCCCGAACATCAAATCTCTGCCGAGGTCGTGCACGAGTTCGACTGGAGCGAGTATGTGAGGACACATGGGGCGAGCTTTCCCCTACCTCGGCGAGCTCCGATTCGAAAAGCCGCTGGCAGGTCTGACTTGAAGGCCAACGGGGTGGAGAGTATCATGAGTGAGTTCGCCCTTCCCGATATTCGGAGGCGGTTCCGTATCCCGCTGGACGTTTTTATGTATCCTGCCGAGGTGAATGAGCGGGCCGACCTCCCCCCTGCCGGGCTCACTGCCATGAATTATCATACCCTAAAGGCTGGGCTCACCCTTCCCCTCCACCCTATAATTGGGCAGTTTATTGCCGACACGGGCCTCGCCATTACTCAACTCACTCCGAACGCATGGAGTAATTTGTTGGCTGCCCTGACTGTCTTCGGGCTCGAGGGTTATGAAAACCGGCTAAGCACGGCAGAGATTAGCGAGTTGTTCAATGTGATCAGACAAGTGAGGGAGGGGAAGGGCTATTATTCTTTTCAAGCTCGACCGGGGGGCAAATTTTTAGGCGACCTCCCCAATAAAATCCGAGATTGGAAGGAGCAGTTCTTCTTCATCGGGGGGGATTGGCGAGCTTCTGATGGTCGTGGAGGGCGTATTCCTACCCCCGAGTCCTACGGGGAGGCGAGCTGTAGGTGACGTACCTTAGTGTGTGTGCGTCGGATTAGATTACTGATTTAATCTATCTTTTTACAGGTTTGAAGCGTCATAAGTTGAGCCGTGGGAAACCTGAAGTTTCGACTGGTTTTGAGTTCGTGCGGACGGTGTGTTGTCTGCGAGAGAAGAAAGATCGTGAGATCGTACACCTGTGCCAGCACCACTGCCGCAGGCTCGCCGGTCTCATTACTTCGCCACATCACCTCGCCGCTCAAGGTTTCGAATTTTTCCCAAGTTTCCTCAGGTCGCTATCTCGTGTGCTCGAGGTCGCCGAACTTACTTGGTTAATTGATGCAGGTGTAGGTAGAGTTGCCGAGCTCCCGCCTATCAAAGTTCCCGAAGCTTTCCACTTTCTAGCTCGGCAGCTGAGGATGGGCAAACCTCGTCCAGGGAGGGAGGGTATCCCTTCGGGGGCGGTTCTGGACGCCACCAAAAAGTTTGAGCTCGCCAAGGCTCCTGATAAGGCCGGGGGCTCAGGCTCGCAAAAGATCTCGGCGCCTCCCCAACCAAAAGAGAGGGTCGCCGCCACCAAGAAGGGGGCAGGCCGAGGCTCGGACCCTGAACGGGGTACCCAACCCCCCCAACCGACGAGGCGAGCTCTCCACCGAGGAGATGGCTGCGGGTGAGCGAGGAAGAGACCCGCCCTGCCAAACGGGTTAGGGCTGAGGGTGGCTCTGGATCAACCCCCGCGGGGTTATGGCGAGCTCTCGCAGTCCAATCTTCCGCGGTACCCCCAACTCCTCAGAGTGCGCCCTCGCCGCCTCCCTATGGGGTCCCTATTCGGGATGACACCCTGCTCGGGCTCAACCCCGACAGGTTCGGGTAAGTGGGCGACCTCTTTTGAAGTTGGGAGCCTTAGCGGTTTCTATAATTCTTGCTAACTGGTTTTAAGTGTGTGCATGTATACTCCCGCCGAGTTCCCGCAACGACCCAGCTCTCTCCATACCGCCGAACGATCCAAAGCCCTGAGCTCGTCGAGAGATCTTCCCGAGGGGGCAGCTCGCCGAGTTTTTACTGAGGCTCCCAAGTACCTTTCCGCTTCAGAGCTCGGCATGATCGAGAAGCAGAAGCCCGCCGACAAGGCGAAGTTGGTGATACATTACGCCAGTGCGGCGATGGCGGCAGCCCAGCTCATTGCCGATGACATTACTGCTGCCGACAGAGCTCGTAGCGACACGAAATGGGCGCTGACAAAGGTGGGCGATGAGCGGAAGAAAGCTCTCGAGGAGCTCGCCAGGATGGAGGCCAAAGAGAAGGCCTCGTTAGAGGCGGAACGGCTCGCCATAAGGAGGGCTGAAAAACTACAAGCCGACCTCCACAAAGAAAGGGCCGAGCTCGAAGAAGCTCGCCGAGCACTTGCTGCTCGAGACAAGGAGCTCGACCTGACCCGGGTTGAGGTGGGGATCCTCCGGGACCAGAGCCGGAAGAATTCAGACGAGTGTCGGAGGCTGAGAGAAGAGGTCGCCGCGAAAGCTCTGGAGGTTGCCGAGCTCAAGAGCCAATCTGACACTGCAATCAAGCCTGAGGCACTTGAGCTCGCTGAGATGGTCGCTACCGACAAGGGCTTCGTGCTCTGCTTTGCTGAGGTTATCCGCTCCTTCCAATGGGCGCGGATTAATAACGACAGCGAGTGGGAAGCCCTCGTCGGTGAGTTCGAGGATTGCTTGGAAAAGTCCTCGATTCCCCCTGGCACGGAACTAAATATTGGAGACCTCGCGGGCTATGGGATCAATCTCGATGCTGCTCGTCTGAAATTCAACATTATCCAGACGAAGCAGGTCTTGACTGCCGACCTCGCCCAAGAGACCGAAGGTGCCAAGGGGGAGGCTGGAGGTGAGGTCCCGCCGACCATGGAGCAGATGCAGGCGGTCTGTGGGGATACGATGGTAAACATCAGCGAGCTCGACACAAGCGGATCCCCCGGGAATATTACTCCTAATGCCGAGCTTGTCATGCCACTTCGCCAGGTCGCCTCTACTCCAGAGGTCGCCGACCCCAAACCATAGGGCTTTACTATTGCTTTCTCAGATTAGCTTTCATTTCCCTAGTTTCAATAGGTCGCCGGGTTGTGGAGCTCTCCCAGAAGGAGCTCCATTTTTGTAGTTCAAAGACGGCTAGCTGGTCGGCCTTTGTGGCCAGCACCACTACTCATACTTAGGATTTTTTCAAGCATATTTTTGGCTTGAAAATCTCTTAAGTATCCTTTTGAATATAAGTCGAGCATTTTTTGTACAACTTTTTTCATTTATGTTTTTGCACATTTACGTTATAATTTCTTAAAATAGCTCGTTCGTGTTTATTTTCCCGGTATATAATTGTTCGTCTTATTCTACTTTGAGAAGCGAATCGTTCATTTTACGTCACTTACGACTACGAATTATACCTCTATTTTTAGAGTGCGTATTCTTCGTCTTATGCCACTTAGGGCCGCGAATCGTTCGTCTTAGGCCATTTAGGGCAGCGGACTGCACTTTGATTAATTCACGTTGGGAAATTGGGTCTCACGAACCTTGCCTTAGACGTTTGTCTTTTTCGCGAATTTTTCTAACTTGTGGCAGTAGGTGCTTAGCAGCCTTTTAAGAAGGGTACCTTTGCCTTCGAGCTATTCAATTATAACGATTGGGACCTCGGTCCTTGCGCACCGCATTTTTTTTTTTTTTTTTTTTTTTTTTAGCACATAGGCGAGCTGGGCTTGGTGTAGTGGGCGACCTAGTGCAACTAGTCTGGTTGAAGAGCTGCACAGGTCTAAACACTCGGGAATTTTTCTGAATTTTTATAGCTACGTAATTTACATCGATTGCTCTACATTTTTTATGTCAACCTTCGACTAGTCTATTACATGGTCCTAGTCTATTGGTAGAACTTTTTTAGATGTGCCGAACTCCAGGTGTACGATGAAGCTTTGCCTTCTGCGTCTTCTAGATCATAAGTATCGTTCGGCCAGGCTGCAGTGACCCGGAATGGTCCTTCCCAATTTGAACCAAATACACCTGGTGGGGCCATCAATTTCTTTTTCAACACCAGGTCCCCGACCTTGAACCTTCGGTCTCGGACCTGAGAGTTGTAATATTTTTCCGCTCTGCGCTTGTAGGTGGCGTTTTTCATTTCTGATGAAGCTCTGGTCTCTTCGATCAGATCTTTCTCTACTGCCAAGGCTTCATCATTCTTTTCTTCATCATACCCCACCACCTTCCAAGTCTTGTTCTGGATCTCCACCGGGACCACGGCCTCAGTTCCGAAGGTTAGGGCAAATGGGGTCTCCCCGGTACTGGCCCTATAGGAAGTTCTGTAAGACCATAGGACCTCCGGGAGTTCGTCTGCCCAGCTTCCTTTCTTTTCCTCGAGGCAGAGCTTTAATATGTGTTTCAAGATCTTGTTTACCGCCTCGACTTGGCCGTTCGACTGGGGGTGATATGGAGTTGAGTAGTGCTTCTTTATGTTCCATGAACTGCAGAAGTCCCTCAACTTCTGTCCGTCGAACTGCCTTCCATTATCAGTGATGACCGACTGCGGGAGTCCAAATCTGCAGATCAGGTTTTTCCAAATGAAGCCGATCATCCTTTCCTGGGTTATGGTTGTGAGGGCTTCGGCTTCAGCCCACTTAGTGTAGTAGTCCACCGCTACAACAGCGAACTTTACACCACCTCTACCAGGTGGAAATGGGCCGATCAAGTCGATACCCCATTTCGCAAAAGGCCATGGGCTGAAAACCGACTTAAGCTGGTTGGCTGGGGAGTGGATGTTAGGTGCGAAAAGTTGACACTTTCGGCACCTTCGAGCGAAGCTGATGGCGTCTTTGCGAAGAGTGGGCCAGTAGTAGCCCTGTCTGATCGTTTTATATGCCAATGCTTGCCCCCCAGCGTGACTCCCACAAATCCCTTCGTGAATTTCTTCTAACACTTCGGACCCCTGCTTCTTAGTTAGGCATTTGAGTAGGGGTAGAGAGAATCCACGTTTATAGAGTTGACCATCCAGCAGCGTATATCTGGCGGCTTGCTTTACTAACCGGCTAGCTTCCCAGGTGTCTATGGGGGTTGTTCCGTCTGCTAAGTATTTTCGGATTGGAGTGCACCAATCTTCATCATCTTTGCTATCCTCGCGCCCCCCACTCGAGGTCTGATTTATCTTGTAATCAGACGTCGAGGGGTTTTTCAGTGTGGTGATCACAACCTCCGTGAATTCGGCCTCGCCGTTGCTAGTAGCTAGCCGGGCTAGAGCATCTGCTTGTGTGTTTTCTAGCCGCGGTATTTGATTGATGTAAACTTGTGTAAACATCGAGATCAAATGCGCGACTATCTTCTGGTAGGTCATCATCTGCTGTTCTTTTGCTTCAAATTCCCCCCGGACTTGGGATATTATTAGCTGGGAATCTCCGAAAACTTGAAGATTGGTTGCCCCCACAGCTAATGATAGCCTAAGTCCTGCTATTAACGCTTCATATTCCGCTTTGTTGTTGGTTGCTCGAAAGTCGAACCGAATTGTGGAGGTGAAGACTTGTCTATCGGGGCTGATCAGGACCACGCCGGCGTCTGCTGCCATGCTAGTTGATGATCCGTCCACGTAGAGATGCCACGGAGCTATACGCCCCCTCGTCGGATCTTGTGGGAAAGTTAGCTCGACGATGAAGTCGGCCAGTGCTTGTCCCTTTATCGCTGTTCGGGGTGCGTAGGTTATACCGTATTGGCTGATCTCCAGTGACCATTTCAGCAGGCGTCCGGCAGTGTCTTGACGTTGTAGTATTTGGCGCAGTGGGAACGTTGTCAGTACCTCCACCGGATGGTAAAAAAAGTAAGGCCTCAATTTTCTAACACTCATCACCAGTGCATAAGCCAGCTTCTCTGTTGGGGTGTACCGCAGCTCAGCTTCATGTAAGACTTGGCTCACGTAGTACACTGGGAGGTGTATTCTCGCCTCTTCTCGGACCAGGACGGAGCTGATGGCCACCTCCGACGCGGCTAGGTACAGATACAGCTTCTCTCCAGGTATTGGCTTCGACAGGATCTGTGTGTCCGCCAGGTATGTTTTGATATCTTCGAAGGCTCGTTGGCATTCATTTGTCCAGACGAAGTGGTTTTTAAGGTGGAGCTCGTTGGCTTTAGCCGCCTCTTTGTACCTCCGTGTGTTTGCTTTAATTGCCTCGAAAAATGGACGATTTCTATCGCCGGACCTGGAGATGAATCTGTTAAGGGCCGCCATGCACCCAGTTAGTCTTTGAATTTTTTGGATGGAGTCGGGTATCCCCATCTCAATTATGCATTGGACTTGTGTCGGGTTGACCTCGATTCCCCGCTGGCTAACTAGGTGCCCCAGGAACTTCCCAGAATGTACGCCGAAGCTGGTCTTTTTGGGGTTCAACTTCATGTTATAGTGGCGCAGTATGTCGAAGGTTTGTTTCAGATGGTCCAAGTGGTCCTCCTTTCTCAAACTCTTGACAACTATGTCGTCCACGTACACCTCCATGGATTCGCCGATGTGTTGGTCAAACATTTTGTTCACCAATCTTTGGTAGGTAGCTCCGGCGTTGATGAGTCCGAATGGCATTCTTTCCCAGCAGTACATGTTCTTGTTGGTGTAGAACGCCGTGTGTTCCTGGTCTTCCGGGTGCAGAGCTATCTGATGATAGCCTGCAAAAGCGTCCATGAATGTCATCATTTCATAGCCTGCAGTGCTGTCCACCAGCTGGTCAATGTGAGGTAGTGGGAAGTTGTCCTTTGAGCATGCTTTATTCAGGTCCGTGAAATCAATGCAGAGTCGCCACGTCCCATTGTGTTTCTTCACCAGGACGGGATTCGCGACCCACTGCGGACACAAAGCCTCCTTGATGAGCTTGTTGTCCAACAACTTCTCCACCTCAACCGTAAGCGCTGCGTACTTGTCTGGTCCATATTTTCTTCGCTTTTGGCGTACGGGTCTCTTCGTCGGATCTATGTTAAGCCTGTGGCAAGCGTGTTCCAACGGGATCCCCGTCATGTCTTCGTGGGACCAGGCAAATATGTCTAGGTTGGACATCAAGAACAGCTCCATCCTCGATCGGTACGGTTCAGGTAACTCAGAACCGATAAAAAGTTCTAAGTCCCTTTCCGGGTCCACCGGGAGTGCCGCCAACTCCTCCATGGGAGTTGCTTTTCTCCTCTGACACTTCCACCTCGGGTCGTTGATGAGCTCGTCCCACTCCCTTTGTGACATTTGTGCAGGCTCGTGGCCTATGCGCGGTTCGAGGTCATCGGGTTGGCTTTCAGCTTGGGTGGGCTTATCGGTTGTGAACACCTCCGGTGGTCCGTCAGCTTGGGATGGTGTGGTGTCTTGAGGGACTGGGTCAACATCCATGGGCGTTGGTTCTTGACCTCCCGCAGGTCCTCCACCTTGGGCCTCATCAGCTACCTCCATGGGAGTTGGCTGCTGTCCCTGCGCAGCTCCCGACTTCTGCGCAGGTCTCATCACTTGGGTTTTTTCCACGTCCTCCATTTGTGTCGATTGTGTGTCCTGCACAGGTCTAATGCCTTGGTCGATTTCTATCACATCGCCTACCTCCATCATCTCAATTTCGTCCGAGATGACGTCCAGGATGTTTGGCTCGTCTGCCGGGATCTGTACGTCTTCCTCGAGGACGTGGACCTGCGTACGGACTTCCTAACCCGACCATCTTTAATTTGGAGCAAACACTCTCGGGCCTTTTTCTGGTCACCTTTTGTAGTTCCGGGACCCTTCGGAGTTGGAAATTTTAAACAGTAGTAGTAGGTTGAACACGCCACTTTGAATTCATTAATAAAAGGACGGCCAATGAACCCGTTGTAGGAGGACTGCTGGTCGACAACTAGGAAATCTATGAGCCTAGTCAGTCTTCTTGCGGGGTCCTCAGCCGATACAAGTTGGACGCTCAACCTAACACTACCTAAGGGGACGGTTACAGCTTCTCCGAACCCCACTATCCTAGCATTGCTAGGTTCTAGGTACGACTCAAAATCACCCAAGGCATCCAAGGTGGATTTGAAGAGAATGTTGGTGAATGCACCGGTGTCCACAAGTAGCCTGTGAACTCGAACGTTCATGATGTCGGCGGTTATCACCAACGAGTCGTTGTGGGGCATCAGTACCCCCTCTAGGTCCGCAGAAGAAAATGTCAGCTCGTCAGGGAGCTGTGAGGCGGACCTGGGGCCGGAGCTGCCTTCCTGGACTTGATTTATGGCCCGAATCTCGGCCTTCCTCTTTCTCCTGGATATGGAGAATCCCCCATCCCGGAGGCCTCCTGCCGTTCCGATCTCCTCCTCAAGAACCAAGAGTTCTCGAGTCGGCTCCATATCTTACTGAGGTTGAGGGGGTGCCCTCCGTCTGTGATGGGGACCAGGTTGGTCCGTCTCATCCTCTTCGTCGTCGGAGGTAGCTCTCCTCTCGAACCTTGGTCTCTTAGCTGGGGCCTTCTTCACGAACTCGGCCAATTTCCCCTCCTCGTAAAATTTCCAGAGTTGCTTGAGGAGATCTCGGCACTCGCTGGTGAAGTGGCCAATGGCCTGATGGTAGGCACAGAATTTGTTGGGGTTGAGCTTCGTGCGGTCCTGGCGGATCCGCCTTGGCTCCTCCAGCATGGCCTTGCCTTGGACGGCAGTGAAGACATGGTCGACGGAGACAGTGAGGACCTGGTTGAGCTTTTCTTTGAGCTCATCTCCCTCGCCGAAGGCCTTTAAGTTCCGGGGGGCTTTGTAGGTGCCCCCAGACTTCTTCCCGTAGGGCTTCTTTTCCTCGTGGGTACCAACTTCTTTCAGTAGTGCCTCCTGCATAGCCACATACACCACCGCCTTATGGCGGAATTCGCTATAAGTGTTGGGGCATGCGAGGTGCATTTCCTTCTAGAGGTCGGTGCCTCTCCTGAGTCCGCCCATCGCTGCGACGACCTTGGTGTCTTCGCTTACCGGCTCGCCTTCCAGCAGAATTTTGTCGAACCTTTCCAGGTACTGTTGGTCGGTCTCGCGCTCACTTTGATGGATATTGGCGAGTCGGTGCTTCTGGGTAAGGTAGGACCCGAACCCAGAGAAGTGGGCCAAGAACTCCCGCGAGAGTTGGCCGAATGAGCAGATTGACCCCGGGGCGAGTGAAGAGAACCAGCGGTGAGCCCTGTCCCCTAGGGTCAGCGGGAAGTTCCGGCACTGGGTGGGGTCGGTAGCACCGACCGAAATCATGAAATCCGCGTACTTGGCCAGGTGGACTTTTGGGTCCGATTCGCCTTCGTATGCGGACATCACCGGGAATTGAATTTTCTTCTGGACCGGTGCGCGAAGGATAGCAGGTGCCAATGGAGAGGTGGGGAGTGTCGTGGCGTCAGGTCCGCCAGACTTGGCTGCTACCTGTGCTTGCAGCATTTCAACGGCCTTTTTCAGTGAGGCCAGCTCGTCATCTCGGGTCACCTCCGGCGGAGGGTGCTCAAAGGTCGTGTGTCTCACGGACGCACGTCCCCGAGGTGCCTCACTCTGGGGTGACCTCTCAGTGGCGGGCTGAAATTGGCGTCCGCCGTGGGGGCCTAGTCGGTCAGTGGCGGGCCTCCTCAGTCTTTCATGGGCTGACCTGCGCGGCTGCTGGTCAGAGTCCCCCTGGGACACAGCTGGGGCTGCCGCACGCTCATTCTCTTCATACATCGGGCCCAGGCGGCCTTGGAGGACTTCCCTCCTTTGAGAATGGTGGGTGCCGGACGCCCCGGTGTAGGCCGGTTCCCTTCCAGTGTAAGGAGCGGGACCTTCATCCCCCATTTTGGCTTTACCGGTCCTTTCCCTGCGCTGGCGAGCTTGTGTCGAGCTCGCCTCCTGCTCGGTGGGGAGTACGCTGTAGTCTCCCCTGGTTTGGGTGCCCTGGGTGGGTCTGGTCTGCTCCCTGGTTTCGGCGGCTGGAGTTCGCCTAGGTACTAGGGCGAGCTCGTCCTGCTGTCGCTGTTGCAACCTTTGTAGGGTCGCGATGGTGCGTTGGAGCTCATCAGGATTGCTGACCAGGTCCCTCAATGCGGGGGCCAAGTCTTCCTGGGTCGTCGCAGTTCGCTGAGGTCGCGGGGCTGCGGTGCTCTTCTGGGGAGGTGGTTGTGCTGTCTCCACCACCTGGTGTGAGATCTCCATTTCGGCCTGGTTTTGATTGCCCCCTCTAGACCTTCCCGCAGCTGCGGAGGTCTGTCCCTTGGTGGCTCGAGTGTTGGCCATTTTTGGGTTCCGGAGGGGATAACTTGTTGCAGGTCGCCGAGGTAGGGGGAGGTCGCCGAAATGGTGGAGGTCGCTGGTGTGATGGTCGTCCAGCTTATGCGGGGTTGTGCGAATTTTCGTCTAGCCTCGCGTGTTGACGAATTATCCGAAATTCGGTTTATTCGTGTGCACGCGTGCGTTTGGAAACTTGTTCCAGGCAGATTTTGCGAAATCTGATAATTCGGGTTTCTATCTGGAGATCTGGGTTCTTCGTTCGGGGAATGAAGATGTGTGTGTATCTTCAAGTGTTCTTGAGCTTTGTCAAGAACACCTTCAAATCTTCAAATCTTCAACAAACCCTAATTTTTGTTCTTGAAGATTTCTTAATTTTCAGGTTCAAAACACGGAGGTTCGAGCCCCTCCTTCTAGCGCCAAATTGTTGACAGAATTTATTAACGGTGTTTGTTTATGTGGCTTTTTAACATATTAATTCTATCAAACAATAATCCAAGATTTTATGTTCTTGGATGTAATATGAGGAGGGAGAGTAGAGAGAGAAATATTGTAATGGGAGTTGTATTTATTTTCAGATTGTGAGCCCAAATCCCCTGAATAGTATAAGAGAGGTCTTATTTATAGATGTGTGAGTGTGAGATGGCACCTTACGAGCCTATATGGCTTCCGCTGTTGACGAGGGTCTGTAACCCTCGTCCTGGTCCCTTATACTGCTACCTATGTTGTGCCTCGTCCTACTACTATGCCTTAGACTAGATGGGCCTCATTAAAAACCTCACCGTAAACCACCCTTGTGGATAAACCGGACGGAGGGAAAAAGAGCGCACCACCGGAATCCTATAGACTAAGGGCGAGCTCATGGGCGAGCTCTTAGACGAGTCGGGCGATCTCTGGGCGAGCTCTATTGCCTTGCGTGATCTGTGAGTGTTGCGTGATGATGAACTCTGGCGAGACCTCCATGATGGTATGGGGTGAGCCCTGGGCGAGCTCTAGCACCACAGAGGCGACCTCTTGATTCTTCGAATTACCTCGAGTGGCTCGCCCATCAACACTGCCTTCTTGTACCTTTGGTACAAACCACAACTCGTTTGTTGGCTACTCCTGGACATTTTGTTTTCCCCTCACTCCCACGAATATACAAATGTGGAATTCCAGCCCATACATTTATACATATATATATATAGTCAGGGTCTCAGCTGTTGTACCATTGAATTTCCTCTTTTTAAAAAATTAATTTGAATGAGAATCCAACGGTAAAGTTGTCAGAGTAGGCCCAACGATCATTTTTGTGGGTATCGGACTGGACTATGCACACTGGTATACTACTAACTGTATCAGTACACAGGTATACATTCTGGTACAATATGTACCAAGTTGGACCGTGCCTCCTACGACCAAAGAACATTTTAACTTATTATCACATAATGTATACGAATATCTATTTCGTGCTTCAACATATATCTAAGAATACTTTACCTACTTGTTAAATTGAATTTACCAATATTTCCTTAGATACTTTTCTTTTTGTATGACACCTCCTATAGAGTCATACAATATTAAAAGTCTCAAATCAATACATTACACTTTCCCACACCGTACACCATTTTTACTATTTTCCCCTTTTTTGTTTCCCCTTTTCACATTGTGGGCACTATAAATACTTCAAGGATCAGATTCTCAAGGCATCTTAGTCATGATCATCTTCATTATTCCAAGTTCTTAGATTAGTTTAGAGAGAGAATTAGGTAGTTACTTAGTGGGTTCTTAGTTAAATTCAATCTTCTTTCTTCCATAACTTTTGATCCGTCCGTCGGATTTTAGATCTGTTTGTTCCTACATACTTGTAGTGATTAGAGCTTTATTCCTGTGGTTCATTTTTGTATTTTGAGCTTTGGATCAAGACTTAACATTTTTG